>PVIU01010977.1:0-67152 GCA_004026605.1 Ondatra zibethicus
GGCAGATGGAGAACCCACAAACAATGACACCAGGACCTATCTCTTCTGCATGTATTAACTTTTTGAGAACCGAGTCTTTTTGAATGCACTCCTTCCTAGGCCAGGAGGGATGGGGGTGGGCCTTGGACTTCCAACAGGGCAGGGCACCATGCCCTCTTTCAAGGAAGAAGGGGGAGGGAGGAGGGGTGGGGAGTAGTGGCAGGGGACCGGGAGAAGGGGTAGAAAGGAAAAAAAATTTTTTTTATCTTTAATTATGTTCTTGAATGGAAAAAATAAAACAAAATAATGTAATAAAAAAAAAGAAGAAAAAAAAAGTACTTGGATATTGGCTACAAATAAACAGGTTACACTAGTAAATTTTCTATGCCTATTTCTTCAAAGTAAACAGTAAACATGGTGTGGTGGTAATAAATTTAGATGTGAAATTCTCAACGTGTTTTACATCAAATAGTTACTATTCTTAAATCTGAATAGCTTTGAATTATCTGTGATTTAGCCAAGTAGAAAGAAGTCTTTCACATTTAAAAGAAGACGAAGAGGAGGAGGAGGAGGAGGAGGAAGAAGAGGAGGGAGAGGAGGAGGAGGAGAAGGAGGCAGGGATGGCTGTTTTTGCTAAGGGTGAGGTAGTTTTAGGTATGATGTTTATAGAACCTAATATGCAATGATCACTATGAATTCATTTTTATGTTGCATATTGGTTTTCCTATTTGAAGTAAATAGCTAGTTTCCTGTATGACTTGTTTGATTAGTGATGACAATACAGTCTATGAGATTTGGAAGTAGGAAAATTGCCTTTCATTCAACAGAAAATGATCTATTTGATATTAAAGACAAAAGTACAGTGATGCACTGAGTGGAACATAGGGGAACCCTAACTAAATTAGAAGGAAATTTCCATAACAGAGTCACCAGTAATGCTGATCTAATAACAGGTTCCTGTCATGAACTATATTTATCACACATTGCCTCTCTAACATGACATTGTATTTAATGTTTTTGAGATCCATATTTTAATCAGATTAAACTCAAGGAAACTGATAGGTATCTGTTTGGCTCATAACTTTAGCTTCTGTTTCTTATTTAGACTATTATTGCTGGAATCTTCATAAACACATTTGCTAGGATTGCAAAAGGAGTACAGCTTATGTTGTGAGGTCAGAAAAATGTGTGCCAGTGATGTTCATGATTTATGCACAAATTGCAGTATAGAAATGTTTAATAAAGACAACTAATGCAAAATGTGTTCATTTCTCACATGGTATTAAGCAGTTAAAAATAAAATTTTTTTGGACTCAAGAATAGTTTCTTCCAAATGAAGGGTTCTCTATAGGAATAGAACTTACAAAATGCATAGATTGATAGATTGGATGGATGGATGGATGGATGGATGGATGGATGGATGGATGGATGGAGAGATATATTCATATGCATATCTATAAAGGGTATTTATCAGAATAGCTTACAGGCTGTTGTGCAATGACTGCCTATAAAACAAAAGGGCCAAGAATCAGCAGTTGTTCAGTCTATGAGGCTAGATGTCTCAGTTGGTCTTCAGTACATCCTAAATCTGGAAGAAAGGGGCTCTAATATCAGTGAAGGAATGGACTTGCCAGTGAGAGCAAGCAGGGAAAGAATAAAAGCTACCTTCTTCCATGCCCTTTAAATAGACTGCCACCAGAAGCTGTGCCCAGATTAAATGTGGGTCTTTGTACCTCAAAAGATCTGGATTAAAAGTGGGTCTTCCCCCTTCAAATAACTCAATTCAAGAAAAATCCCTCACAGGTGCACCTAGCTGCTTGGGTTTTAGTTAACTTCAGATGTAGTCAACTTGACAGTCAAGAACAGCCATCACAGTAACAAAGAAAAGTTGTTCCTATATTACTTCTTTTCAAATTTTACATAAAACTAAATCTCTAAAATTTATTGTAATATTTATAAATGTGAATTTCTGGAAAGAAGCCGCGTCTGTAAGGATGGATTGGATGATTAAAATAGCAATAATGAGGAAAGATTGGAATGTTGCAGGTCCGGGGTCTGACTATATTTATTTTGGGTTAGCTTTAGCCCCTTGCCTAACATACTGTGATTAACAAACACAGACTTTTATTAACATAGCAGACCATTAGCTTCCAACCAATATAAGACTGTCATCAGAGGGCATCTGAGAAATAAGGACAGCTTCCCCCATCTTGCTATGACTGCCTCCTTTGCAGGGCACAGTGCTGCACATCTGGTTTTGACAATGTGTTTTTAAAATGCCTTGATTTATATAACTTTCTTTGTTCTGTTACTATAAAAAACTCCAAAAAACTGCTTCTTCGTTGGATCATTATGTTTAGGGAGAACTAATGATGCATGTTCCCAGGCCATAGTTACTCATACTTTGCTAGACCATAAATCAAGCCTTTTGTTCCTCAGAGGTGTGAACAGTTTGTTTTGATGACATGTTCTGAAGTCTAGTTTACCTACCTGGCAACAATATTTTTAATACCTACATGACATTTGTGCCATTACTCTAAAACCAGTACCAGTGAACACACCAAGCTGAGGATGTGAGAAAGCCAGATAAGACAAATATCACTTTGATCAAATTGAAAAATATTACTGCCTAGACCAACATTTCCAGGACAGATAACCGAATAATAATCTATAGTACCAAATTAAGAACTAGATAAAAGTTATATTAAAGTTAGGTTTATGTTAAACTGAAAATTATTGAACGAAATATAAATAAAATTTAACAGAATATTGCCCATAAATAGACCAGCACTCATCAAAAAAAAATTTTAAAAAAATAGGTTCTTAGGTTTATACATAATGCATGCAAAATATAAAACCACATTTGGGTAGCTATAGTAATGTGTATTTCACACCTTTTTAATGTACTATTTTATAGAAACTTCTACAGTAAGTATGTGTCACTTAAAAGCTTCATCAGTGTGTGTATAACATGCACAACAGGCACTAGTTAATCAGTAGAATATAATCAAATCAACTACAAGAATCCATAACTAGTTTGTCAGGTTTATTTTTATGAGCATAACTAGATTTCAATTGTTTGTACACAGAATAGGAAATCTTTGACCCTATTATCAATCAACACTTAGCAAGATTTCTACTGAAATCTTTCTTGTAAGCACTATAACACTAGATCTGAGTCTAAAATATCTAAGCAAAAATATACACTGCTAACAGTGAAACTTATTTTAATTTTTCTGAGCTATGTATAGGTTTAGTCTACATTGTTTTTAATATTGATAAAATATTTTAATAACAATTTAAATGTTAGGTTTCAGGTGAGGAGAATAAATACACCATATTTATAAGCACATGATACTTTTAAACCAACTTTTGAAATTTCTATGGCTCTTTCAACATTTGTTTGAAATCCTTACAAGATATTCGTCTATTTGTGGCACCATATAGGTCTGTCTTCCCATCTGTCTATGTTTTTCATGAAGACTAGTAACTGGTGCATATTTCTTTTTTCTTCCTCACATTAGTAGCTATTCATAGGCCCATTACTATGCCATTTTTCTATTACTTTTTGGTCAGCTTTTATTGATCATGTTTTAATACAATGTAAGTTTTCTGTTGGAGAACAAGGGGACAAGTAATCAATGTATATAATTTAATTCCAAAGAAATTTCATTCTGTATGGGTAGGAAATTAATATCACTAAAATCTATTATTGTCACAATAAAAAATTACAATGGCAGCATGACATAATACTAAAATGTAAAGCTAAATTTTCTAAGAATAACATATACATAATTATTTATTACAACTACTTTCCTTAATATACTGAATGTAACCTGTTTCTACTGCAGGACCAGATCTGTATAGGAACTTACATCTTGCATGTGTGGACATCTTGAAGTATCCTTTTTCAACAGGATATCCTGACAACACTTCCCAACCCCCAACTGACTTAGTAGCCTGACTTTGGTACAAGCTCATCTGGTTTGACTAAAATCACTGCATTATTTGGCAGTGATTTCTTCTTCGTGGCGCTTGGAGCTCATTGAAGCTCAAACAGCACAGGAAATGCAAATCATGCAAACCACCCTCATGATGGCAGCGTACAGTGGCGTGATTGAACGGCAGTACGCACGGCTCGTGGGCCAACCACATGAAAGGAGCCATTTAAAAACCAGATGAGCGAAAGCTGGGATAAGTTAGAGAGTATGTGCAAGCTTCAAAGCTGGAAGAATAGCATCCTTATTTAAAATAGAAGAGTTTTTATTATACTTTTTATTAATAACACCTGTCTAACTCCTTTACATTGGAGGAAGTGATGAAGGTACACTAAGTTGAGCACATATTATAGAGAAATTTTACGTGGGCCAACATTTCTTTTCCTCCCATCCAGGTAGGATACAGGAGAGGAATACTTTCCATATCTTATTGTCACAGGATTTTATGTGATTGTTAACAATTATTGGAAACATTTCTTGTAGACAGCTTTTTGAAAAAGATTATCTAGCACTATGCTAAAGTATAATACCTAAAATGTCAGATTCACCACCATATGCTAATAAAATTAATTCCTCCAACAAAAACTAAGGTGCTATATATACTTAGAAATTCAACAAAATCCTTAGGAGCAACATAGAATTTGCTGCTAAAGCAATCTTTGAATGAAGGTAACAAGACAACTAGAATAGAAAAAAATAGTTCAGAAAAATTTTACTTTTTTAGAAAAGATTGCTTTTTAAAAGTTTCTAGTTTACTATCAAAGAAAATGTGACTATTAAAAAATTATAACCAAGTAATAAAAAATTCAACTTTGTTTATCATTTTAAATTACTTTCCAAAGCTTTTTAAATATCTGTCATTTCATTTGCATACAAGCTTGAAAGTTCCAGAAACTTCACTAAAGCACTTGCGCCCTAGCCCTAATACTTATGGCTAGGATATTAAGAGAAGGTGGAAGTTAGATGTTTACATATCAGGAATAGCTGAGGAAGGAGATGTGGCACAGTGGTTACTTAGAACACTTGTTGTTTCTTGCAGAAGACCTTGGTTTGAGTCCTAACACACACAGAATCACTCGCAACTGACTAATTCCACTTCCAGGCACTCACAAAGTGCACATACATGCAGACAGACAAAACCCCCAATACATGTAAAACGCATTTTTTTTAATAGTGAAAGCCTATGCTTATGTCTAGGCATCAGAAAAGAGCCCCCTGAATAACTACAGAAGACACTGGACAAAACTCGCTTCCTTGTTAGTACTACTATTCCTGACCTCTTTGAAGTTTCATCTGGAAGGAAAGTGATATAATCTGTTAGAAAAGCGTGTGGTGCAAATGCAAAGAATTACTGAGCCAAGAGTGGTGCTGCATACTTGTACTACCAGCTAAGTATGAACACAGCCATGCTGCCCCAGAGCGAGGAGGGAGAGAGAAGTGTAATACTGTAGCACTTAGGAGACAAACACTGTGTTACTTTGCCAGGCTTCTCAGGTACCTTCTCTAACGTGGTTTATGTTCATCTTCACAGTAACATCAGAATAATAGGTAATATTAACACCATCCCATTTTAAGTGACAAGAAAACTGAGATTACCACAAATCTTATGGCTAATTAATGGCAATGCAAAATGTACACTAGGATATATGTGAATATATGTTCATACTAATTCATAATCATTGACTGAGGGGGTCTGCAAAACTGTCAATTAGCTGTCTTTTTTAAAGCAAACAGATGTGAATCCCCTAAAAAGTATAATTAAGTAATTCTCTTGACTTTTCCATCAGACACACTAGACAGATAGCTTAGATAGATGTTATTTTTGAACTAGCAGGGATAATCTACAGTGTCTACATCTTTCTAAATTTATTCTAATAAAATAGCTAACTTGTTTGGCCATCAGAGAAAAGGCAGTCCTCATAGCTAACACTTGAAATTCTTACTGCTTGGGTGGCCATGAACTGAAACTAGACAGGCCATGGACCTACGGAAAAATCAAATAGAACTATTCTGTTAAAGGAGCATAGCAATAAAATAGCTCCTATCTAGAGTCTACTATACTCACAGATCAGTATCCTGCTTAGCCATTTATGAGTTGTCCTTGGACCTTTGTATGTTTACTGTGGCGCATATATACATGCACTCACACACATAATAGAAAAAACTGAAGCTCAATATTAACTATACAATTTAGTTACATTATAGGGCAGAAGAGTGGCAAGTGAGTACCTGAACTATATTTTTACAAAGAAAGTATTTGCCATACTAACAAACACATATTCTGTTTCACTATTTTAATAAATATGGACCAAATCCATGAATAAAAAACTTGTGATTTTTCTTAGTGAATTAAAATATTTGTTCCTGTTATATTGTACACAGTATGTCAAATTTTGAAATAAATGATAAACTTTAAAACCTATCAATAATATTTTCATATTGACAGAGATGATTCATTATTTTGAAAATAAATCTATGGCTAATAATAAATAAAACAATTCTTAAAAATACATTGGGTACAAGTTGATATAATAGGAAGAAGTTTCAGATGTTCTGCCAACTGTTTTCCTCTCCATGCAAAGGAAAGCTACATGTAATGTAAAGACCATAATAAGGGGGGTTCCCTTATGTGATTTTTGTTTTGTTTTTTATTTTTTGTTAATTTGTGTCAGAACAAAAATTTACAAGCTGATCATTTCTTATGTTTATCATAAGGAAAGGCTACAGACATATAAGGACAGTTTATAGAAAAGAGCATACATATCAATGTGCTCAGAAGGCAAGCATGCATTCGCAGTACAGGACCAAAAGTGTGCTGGCACACTCGTTTAATCCCAGCACTGGGGAGGCAGAGACAGACAGATCTCTGTGCGTTCAAGGACAACCTGGTCTACATAGGGAGTTCCAGGGCAGCCAAAGATATACAGAGAACCTGTCTCAAAAAAGCCAAAAATCAAAAGTAAGGATAAAAGAAATAGAGGTTAATATAAAGCCTCATAAATATGAAAAATACACAAAGAGTTGGGATACTGTATGCTATTATGTTCTCTTTGAATTGTTTGAATGCTGAGGAAAGAGCAACAGCAGCTAAAAGATATTTGTTATAAATGCTGCTGAATTAATCCAAGATCGATATTTTGAAAATACCTTGACTCAAAATTGAAGTCAAAAGGTATGTTACTTTGGAGAAGAGAATTTGCTCTTGTTTCCACAGGAAATGAGAGGCTGTGGATTCATTCTGAGTTAAGAAAAATCAGGTTTGATCAAGGAAGACCACCTGAGAAATCTCCGGTAGGAACAGATGGCCTAGATGTCAGAGTTCTACATCTAGAACAGATTCAAGATGCTGCCTGAGATGATCAAGCCTCACAGGATACTCCAGTCAGGACTTGGTCATAATTCTAAATTTTCTTTAGGTCCCCATAAGATTTATCAGTGCCCCCAACCAGTAGGAAGTAGCCTGGAAAACTATGCCCACATTCCCAAAAAATGGACTATGGATATTTTCCTTTGTTTAAAAAAAAAAAAGCGGGGGAAGTGGTGTGGGAAAATGATCTCCCATGCAGTCATTCAAAGAAAATTCATGGCATTAGAACTAGAAATATACATATAGGAAAATAGATAATAGAAGATAAAATATGTAACATGTGAACAGGAACTGAGAATTAACTGCACATAAAATTACCATCTTTCCCCAACCGACCTACTGGCCAATGCATAACCAAATATTTCAAAACCAAATTCTATCTGAATATTTAAATCACTCAAACAGTAAAAACATAAATATATGAAAATATTACTGTGCCCTTATTTAATAACAGTGAAAAATCATTAATAAAAAAATTATTCCAATTAGAACTTTTTTAATTAATAAGAATATCTAGCCCCTTTGAAAAATTTTTGTGTGGACAGAATGTTCATTATATATATCCCTTAAAGGTTACAAAACAAGAGAAAAAAATCCAGAAAATGAAACAAAGCTAAAAGTTACTGAATTATATTTATACTTAGAATATTGAACTTATAAAGATAAAATGTAATAACACATATGCTGTTATTAATATTAAGCCTGGACAGCACAGAGACAATCAGTATTCTAATCCCTGGTTGCATAGTATAAATTACTGCAGGGCACCTAAAAACACATACTAAGCTCAGTGCCCTCCTATGGGCAGAGCTGTCCCTATGGTAACTGACACAGCAGCTTTCACTACCCACTAGATATGCACCATTCACATAACACAGCACAATCTTTAAAAATGAACATATTACAAACTATGTGAATATAAAGCATTAAACACACCAGAGTAAGGTACTACATGAACATAAATTAGTCATTCCTCAAATAAAAACTCTCATTCTCTGTGGGCAAAGAGCAGGTACAGAGCAACCACTGCATAGATGACTCCTGCACCCTTGGAGAATGCCTTATACTTTGTACAATGCATAACAAAGTCATACTATTTTCTCAGTACTTTCTAGAAAATATAGTATTTTAAGCTTTAAAGTATTCCATGACTATAAGAAATTACTTGGGTTTTATTCAAGTAATGCTGGCATTATATTACGTTTTAATATTTGAGGATTTTAGAGATATATAATACAATGTGTAGAGCTACAAATGGGATGCACAGAATTCAGTGCAAACTAGCATAGGAACAAGCTATTCAGAGTCTAGATGGAACAAGACTGGCAGATTATTTCAAGTTTACCCAAGTATACACACACACACACACACACACCCCTCCACCTACGCATGCATGTACACACACACACAACACAAGCACACTTAACATATGCTTGCACAGGAACACACACGCCCAAATACAAAGTTTCAATTATACTGAAATATTTACTTTTAGATATTTATTGCATTGAATGGTGTTCACATTTAACAATAATGCACTATTAAAATCAAAATGTGAAAGTAAACTTTTAACTTTTTCACCGAAAAAAATTTGAGAACTCGTTAAGTGATAGATATGTGAGTTAGCTTGAGTTATCCCATAATGTATAAAGTTAGCAAAATGTTACACTATACAACATATATTCAAACAATTTTGTTGTTAATTAGAAATTAATTTAAAAATTCCTAATGAAGTAAAGTGATACATTCAAGCTAAATAATATGTGCCAATACAATAGAATATGACACAAGTGACCTAAAATGTCCAAATTCTATTCTATTTACAAATTCGCTTGGGAATAAGAGAAGAAACTGCAATTCTGTTTGTCAAAATGTATATTCACTCCAAGAAAGTATGTTAGAACACTTATTTCAATATTCTAATATTTTGGCAATTTGAATATTGTTCTATTTATCTACAATTAACGTGAGAAATTTCTTCATGTTCAAATATGCCCATAAGTATTTTTTTCTGAATCTTAAAGAATAAGGGAACTGATATATGTAAGAAATCATTTATTCTATCATATTTCTAAGATGCTATTTTTCCTTAAAAAGGTACCTGGTGTCATTAAAGCCTTGGCTTCACAGTAGAACTACCTAGCTCTCCTTTCCCTGTACAATTCACCATCTTCCACACTTTCCTATCAGTGCCAATCAGCAATGTCTCTTATAAAATAGGTGGTACAGCATAACTATCTGGAAAAAGTGAAATACTCTTAATTTACGTTTCTAAATATAGAAATATGATATTGAGTACTGTTTTTACTATTATTACTCATTGTAAAAAGTTAGCGTCTACCACTTAGCTAAATTCAAAATTGGTCATCACAACTGCAATGGCAAAGAAAAACATGAATCTACAAATAATATTCTCTCTATCTTTTTTACCACTCAATTATCACAACTTTCAACTACCTGTTGTTAAAGATCAAATAGAATAATGCACTAAGGCTATGGGACAAGCACTATTTAAACACCATCTTCTAACTAAAGTATTTATTCCATTTCACCTCTCTTATCCATATTGAAAAATAGGCAACTGAAAAGCCAGAGATTAATATTACACATTATTTTAGAAACTTTAGATGTGTCACTTAAATGAGCACTATAACTCTACTGCAAACTGTTCAACTTTTACAATATTTTACTGTCACATTTATAAACTGTAGGACATGATGGCACAGGACATTAATCCTTGATTCTCTGGAAGCTGAGGCAAAGAAGCTCAAATTGAGGCCTTCTTAAGATACAGACTAAGTTTCAAGACAACGCAGGCAACTTAGCGAACCCCTGTAAAAATTTTAAGAGAGAGAACAGGGCTAGAGATAAGGGTCAATATTAGGGAGCTACTTCATTTTTGGTTCAATCCCTAATATTAGGGGTGTGGGGGGTGATACCTTACAGATCATTCCAGGAAGATTACTTCATTTGTTCTTTTAAAGAACAAATGAAAATTTGAAGATCAAGATATAGTCCATGATAATGGACTACCTCTTACTGCTGACAACTGGCTGAACTAGGCTCTGAATTCATCTCCTGTAACTTCTAGTCTATTGTCATCTATCCTTCTCAGTTCCTATGTAATAGTATGTAAAATAGACAGGTACAATACTGAATATCAAAACCCAGCAAATGTTCCTAGAAATGTCAATCACTGAAGGAATGCACACCATGTTGGCTAGTATTTGTTAAGTCAGGATTAGTCAGAATATAAGTGTCTAATCCGTGGATTCAATTTTAAACAAATATATTAGTACTTGAAATGAGTGAACATGGAACATTCCATGTGTATAAAAACAATCATTCTTGGCAGTATGCTAAGAAAAATATGTATGACAAATTGATAAACAAGACATATGTATGTAAATGTTAATGAGTAGAACCTGGATGCCTTGAACTTACAATCCTCCTGCCTCTGCTTCCTAAGTAGCTCAATTACAAAAACAACCACTAGGGTTGGTTGAATTCAACAACACACATACATTAGACAAAGTCCACCCATTTTTATCTCCCTGATCTCTCACAAATCCTTTTAGTTCTTTTGTTTTGTTGTTTGTGGTTTTGTTTTCAAGACAGGGTTTCTAATGTGTAACAGCCCTTACTGTCCTGGAAATCACTTTGTAGACAGGCTAGCCTCAAACTCATAGATATCCACCTGCCTCTGCCTCCTGGGTGCTACGATTAAAAGTGAGTGCCTCCCAGCTCTCTCCTAATTCAAACTATGCTCATGTTAAGCCGAATTTTGTTTTTCAAACATCTCCTTACTTTTCCTGTATTAATTTCATTCATACTTTCTCTTCCTATGACATTCTTTAACTTCATCTCAACCTGTCTTTAGCTCCTTCTAAAGCTTCCTTTCTAATGTTACAGCTCTTTAATACAATTCTTCAAGACGTGGTGACTACGAACTATAAAACTATTTTTATTGCTTCTTCATAACTGTAATTTTTCTGCCATTATGAATTGTAAAATAAATATTGTACTAATGTGATATGTATTGCGAGAGCTACAAATTGTCTTTACTACAGGGATACAAAGAAAATGAGATTCAAAGGGGAAACAAGAGACTCACAGAATACTGGACCAGGAAGCCACCACTCTGCCCTGGAAGATTGTGAAGAACTACACAAGCTCACTTCTGCTCCGACTTCCCCAGAGAGTGAGCACACTTATTCTGTGTGCTTATCAGTCCACACATAGCCCCTCAGACAATGCCCAAAGGGCCAGTACCCCAAAACTATTAGCTGAATGAATTTCCACAACATTGCAGATTTCAGATAAACAAAACATATATTAGATTAAAATCTGTGACTACTATTCCCTTACAATACTATAGAACTCTTAAGGTGATGTGGGACTCCCCTCTGTATGCTGGGAATACCATTGGTTAGTAGTAAAGAAACTGTCTTGGGCCTGTGGTACGGTAGAGGAAAGCTAGGGGATAACTAAACTAAATATTGGAAGAAAGGATGTGGAGTCAAAGAGAAGCCATGGAGCTGCCGCCATTGACAGACATGACAAAACCTTACAGGTAAGTCATGAGTCTCGTGGCAAAATATAAAATAATGGAAATGGGTTAAATTAAGATATAAAAGCTAGCCAATAAGAAATTAGAGCTAATAGGCCAAGCAGTGATCTAATTAATACAGTTTCTGTGTGGTTATTTCGGGAGTCTGGGCAGCCGAGAAACAAACAAGTGACCTCCTACTACAGTAAGGTAACTTTTTTATGTAGATACACAAGTGAAAATACTGGCAGGCAAAATGGCTTAGCAGGAAAAAGCACTTGCTGCGCATTCCTCCTAATCTGAGTTCAAAACCCAAGCCCCCCTGGAAGGTGAAAGCCAACTCTCAAATGCTGGTCTTCTAATCTCTACATACTTGTGGCATGCACACACATGTGCATAAAACTCAAAAACACAAACAATGTTTGTAATTTTAAAAAAAAATTTCATTAAAGATCATTTAAATGTTTATTATTTCACAGATGCTAAAACACAAAGGACATAGAGAAGTAGTACTGACCGCTGGTATCTGTAACTAACTCAAAGAATGCCTGTCTAAAACCATTTTTCAAAAGCTGAAACAATAGCAATAGTCAATCAAAATAAACTTTCTGGACCAAATTCTAATCTCTTGATATCTGAATACTCTCTTACAATATAAATTAAAGGTCCACTGTTCATGGGTGGCCACAGCTAAAACCACAAATCTTTAAAAAAATACAATCATATATTTTGTAAAGTATCACACACATCCAAATGCTAGAAAGTTACTTGAGCTAAAAGTATTTTTCTAGAAATGTTTAATTTTAGATAAGAAATTAGAAGAAATTACATTTTATTTATAAAAAGGATATAACAGATGAGTTATATTCATAGTATGACTAATATACCCCATAAAAATAAGTGAGTAACTACATATGGAATTCTTTACTAACTCCATAAAACTCAGTTAACATGGACTACTCAATGTCTCAAAGCACTACATATGTCTCTAAGACATGGCTCAAATATGGAATACTGGCAGTTACAGCAAAAAAAAGAAAAGTAGGGAGAGAAAGAAAAAAATAAAACACACACAAAATAGTTTTTAGAACACTAACACAACTATACTCTGCTGTTTCAAAATCAATTCATTCCTTGATCAAGTCATATTTACTATACAAGTATTTACCCTGATAGACAGTATGTTTGTGTTACTATGGGTAAGATGGTCAACATAACAGATATGGTCTTTGTCATAATAACCCCCCCCAAAAAAAACAGGGAGAGAAAATTAGTAAAGCCACCAAAATAATCCTAAATCATATAAAATCATTTTAGACAGTAGAGAAGGGGCTGAAATAGAAATTTCACTTCAGATACAATGCTAAGGAAAGATTGTTTGACAAGGTGAAACTTTGCTGGGATCTGAGAAAAGGGAAGGAGAAGGTAAGAGGAGAAACAAGGATATGCAAGAGGGATATTCTTGTGTTGCTGGATGGTCAAAGGTCCAACAAGCAGCAGTAACAGGATCTGGTAAAAGGAAAACCCTAACACTTCTACAAATAAACAAGGCCAGGGCTGCTATTGCAAGCTAGGGATGAGAAGAAACTGGAAGGTAGGCTAAGGATGCTGACAGGGACTAGGTAGTCGAGCAAATGTACTACTTTTTCTGGTTGTTGGGTTTACATATACAATGGAAAGCCACTGGTGGTTTTCAAAAAGGGATTATTTAATCAAGTGTATACTCAAATTAACAAATGAACATAGGTACTAAGTTTTCCTTACATCAGTCAGGGATTACTAAGGACTACAGACTGACCCAGTAGATGCATGTTTTCAAATTTGGCTTTATGCTACCAGCTCTAGCACTCACACTATTAAAATAAATGCTAAGGGGGGGCAGGGAGAATAATATGAGTAACTACAAGAGAGCCACAATAAATTGTACATAGTACTTCTCAATTCTTTCTCAACTGTACATTAACTCTTTCCTAAAGAAGAATATTAATTTTTCATCAGAAGTATGACAAAATACTGAAAGCATGAGAGACTTTACAGGAAAAATACACAAAAATGCATGACTATTTTCATATTAAAGTATGAAAGAGATATATATAGTTTCAATAAGTAGTGGACCTAACTCAGTTCACATCTTCCCCTTGCAGCTCTCCTTATGGGCCAATATCTCAGAAGACCAGAAGGTCCCTCGTGTGACTGCATATCCAAGAATGAACCACAGAGGCATATAACTAGCAAATATGCCCAAAAGAGTCCAGAAGGCCAAACTTGATTCCAAGAAAATGAAGATTTCATACATAGGAAGGCTTAAGAAGAAAAGAAAGCAAGGAGCTGGAGAGGTAGCTTAGTAGTTAAGAGTAATTATTGCTCTTCCAGAGGACCTGAGTTCTGTCCCCAGTTCCTACACAGGAGGCTCACAATCCCATGTAATTCCACCTCCAGTAGATCTGATGTCCTCCTCTCCTCCACAGGTACCCGCATATGCATGGTATATATTTACACAAACCCATACACATTAAAGATAAAACCTAAGGAAGTGGGGTAGATGGAGGGAGAATAGGTCTGTAGCATGGCTTCCGAGTACTTCAGAGATTCAGACCAAGACTTGAGGAAACTCTTTGACAGCAAATGAAAATACACTTTCTTTGACTAAGACCTTAGTTAAGAGCAAGAAATGCTTTCTCAAATAAATAAAAGTTGACAATACAAGTAGAATTAAAGTCTTTTATTTCCCAAGTGATTTTTTTCAATGGTATGAAGACTAACCATGATAAAGACACTCAACATGCAAACAAAGAAAATGCTTGACTAGAAAGAAGTACCCTAAAGTTGCTCTAATAGCTTTAATACTGTGCAAAAAAGTGATATTTATAAAGTAAAATTATTATATATTTTGCATTCATTAGAAGATCTTTTAGTTTTTACTTTTCATTCAATTCATTAAAAACAACGATTTTTCTCCTCTCCGTAAAAGTGCATTAAACACCTAGTTTCATTTTTAAATATAACTTTCAGGTTTCAAAGATTTATACAGTAGATTTACCATAGAGGTCTCTAAGGCATAGTGTGTAGACTATGCCTTAACATCTTGCATCCATATGAACCATCACCTGGGAGGAGGGTGTAGAATCTTATGTGATACCTTATTTTGTTTTAAAATAAGCAAAAAAGGATATTCAAAACATAGTTAAAATTTCACTCCAGTGTTTTAACTCCTTGAAGTGGTGGCTTCACGGTATATACTATGAACTATATAAACTATTTTTTAACTTACAGATTTCAAGCAGAACAAATTACAACCATAGAACAAAACTTTTCCTTTCTCTGAACAGAATATCTTACTTCTTGAGAGAACTGACAACAAAAACAAAGACAAGTGGAAAGATGAACTCTGGAGGCCACACTGTAGGACAGAGGACAGGGTTAAGTTCTAACTTTGTAAAGACGTTAGATAGGTAGGGTATGTAGGAGTCCGTGCGCGTTGGTGCATGCATGTGTGTGAGTTAGAGGGAGAGAAACACAGAGAGAAAAGAAGGTAAAGAGACAGCAAGAGAGATAGAGAGACCACACATGTACAAACTGAATTATTATTTGGTTTTCAGGAGTATTCTGTTTCTGTATTATTATGTGGTCAGCAACATTTTCAACAAAATGCCTTGGTACTTAAACTGAAGAATCAGAAAAGACCTGAAGGAGACAAAACTCTCTTCAGGATGCCTTAAGCACCATCCAAATCTTGAAGGCTAGTGTGTGTGCAGGGTAGATAAAATACATAAAGAAGTTATGACTATAAGATGAAAGAAAATGCCTAAGACTGTTAGGAGAGGAAAGCTGGTCAACAAAGCAAGAGATGAGCAATCTATCAGTCAGTTTTCATCTATGGATCAAACACTGGTAAAATTATAGGATGTTACACACAGCCTAATAACAAAATTATTTATACAATATCAGACATCATCCAGTCTTCTCTCCACAAGAATTTTATACAACTAGTATAAGGCCAGTGAACCGGCCAGTAACAGAATACTACTGCCTCTAGCCAAGTACATCAGAGAACTTCACAGTGTACATGACTGAAGATAATTTTGGAATAGTGTTATTAAGGACTCTAAACAAATAATATTTTTGTGTACCATCATCTACTCTATGAATAAAGAACATGCAAAATGCAGTTTCTTATTGTATTTTCAGAAAAAAAAATCCTCATTGTATTTCCTATCCACTACAGACATTTTAAAAACCTCATGCGTGAACAGGGAGAGGGTTCTGCAGGTAAAAGCACTTACAACACAATCTTGACAACCTGAGTTCAATTCCCTGAATCATGAGAAATGCCAGATACAATGGAATGTGTCTGCAATCCCAGACAATAAGAAGGGAGGCAGAGAGTGCAAAATGCACTAAAGGCTCAAAGATCAGTTAGTCTAATAACAAAATTATTTATCCAATATCAGACATCATCCAGTCTTCTCCCCACAGGACAAAAAAAATGCCTAAGACTATTAGGAGAGGAAAGCTGGTCAAGAAAGCAAGAGATGAGGAATCTATCTGGTGTACACAGCAGAAGGGAAACAACAGAGACTCCACCTCAAACAAGGTTGAAGGCAAGAAGTGGCAGTCAAGGTTGTCCTCCACATGGCTGTAGTCCCACATGAGCACCTTCATACAGAAATTTGTACACACAGATACACATTATACATACACAAACATAAAAATTTCAAAAAAAACATAAAATAATACTCATGTGGTGGTAAGATATCACAATCACAACAGGTATTAACATTTACAGACTGTATCACTAGACAGGAAACCTGAAGAGAAGACACCTGAACTCACCAAATGTATATTTGATAAGAGGCAGGGGGGCAAAAGTGCAGTAAATATATCTTATCTCAGGACCCTGCCTCAGTCATACGGTCAGCTCTACACTGAGTACAGTTTTGTAGGTTATGCTTTCTAAGAATTGCCCATTTTGTCTATTTTCAAATGTATAAAAAACATTCATGGATTGAACTATCTGGTTTTGTGCATCAACATGACACAAGTTAGAGCCATCAGAGGAAGGAGCCTCAGTTGAGGAAATGCTTCCATGAGATCCAGCTGTAAGTCAATGGGTGAGGGCCCAGCCAATGGTGTGTGGTGACACCCACCATCCCGGGGCCTCTGTACTGGGTTCTATAAGTATGCAAAGTGTGCAAGCCTAAGCAAGCCAGTAAGTAGCTCCTTTCCATGGCCTCTGCATCAGCTCCTGCCTCCAGGATCCTGTCCTGCTTGGGTTTCTGCCCTGGCTTCCTTAAGTGATAAACTGCAATGTTGAAGTGTAAGCTGAATAAAACCTTTCACCCTCAACTTGCTTTTTGGTCATGGTGTTTCATTACAGCTATAGAAATCCTAACTAAGACACAGATTTTCTCATTTTTATCAATCCATGCTATATATTTTTAATTTCAAACATGTGTGCCTTTGATGTGCCTGGAGTCTATCCATTGCAGTATTTCAAGCAACTATTTTCTGTTCATCTACAAACTTTAAATTGCACTATTTTCCATTGTTGCTATTGTTTTGTTTCCAGTTTACACCTAAGTCCAACCAAGAGAGATTCTTTCTTGAGCCACAAAGTTTGAAAGGCCCTGTATACACCAACGAAAAACAGGTACAAAATAAAACTAAAACTTTAATGTGAATGCAACTCAAACCATGACACAGAAGAGTTCTTTATAATCAGTTCTAGGTTTTGGTATGTTTCCTTTTGATGCCTGAGTTAATCACAATTACGCTTTCACGTGTTCTAATAAAAAGGCTGTTCAGAAATGTCTGGTCATAAGCTCGTTCCTATGAATACTTCACAAACAGTTCATCTAAAAGGCAAGTATGAGGCTATTCCCAGCTTTCGGTATACAGCTGCCCATGGGAGCAAAAAAACCTGCACATATCACCAACAGAAAGCAGGCCACGGAATAAGATAGGTCTAAGGATCATGGCTAGGGAACTAATTCGGCCACAATAGTACCCAGAATGCCCTTCAAGTATCTCATTCTTTTACCACTTTATACCAAAAATGACAAGTAGTAATGTCACGTGACTTTCCCGACTCTGTTAAGTCTTATAAGTGGATAGAGAAAGCTCTCAGTAATAAGAAGTTCGGCTATGGTGCTGTAATGTATGGGCACTAATATCGAATCAAGAATAAAGTACTCTAAATGTTTCTACCATACTGAAATGGGAAAGGTTTAAACAGAGAAATATATCTAATGTAATTTAAAGATCATGAAATAATTTTCATTGCCAACTCTGTTGGATTAAATAGATTTTAAATGACATTATAGATTTTCTACATTTTCATCAGTTTTTCTAGAAAATAATTCTTCAACAACAGAACAGAATACTGTTGTGTTTTCCTTAAACACTGCTTGTCATGCAGTATTGCAATAAACTAAACAATTTTCCTATCAACTCAAGTAAGCCACATATCTTTAGGAACCGACAAACCCCTTAATCACTGAAGAAAACTTCTCTCTGTTATAATATAATGGGATTCTTTGGTATGCTTTCATTTATCCCTCAAATCTCATTATTGTCAGAACAGATATGAGAAGATCTGATTAGTGAATAACAATAAAAGACTGAAGTAAAAAATTGTGAAGACAATAGAAACACTGTCCTTCTAAATATACATTGTGGCTTTTTTAAAGTGCATGCTTTTTATTGCTAAGGATTTACATCAAATAACAAAGATAGCACAAAATATAACATTAATAAACCTTCATTAAGAAGAAAAGAAAGTAGCCAGTCAATAACCCTATACTACTGTGATGATATTAAGAGATTAAGGTAATGTTTCTACGAGCGAAGTAACGTTTGAGCTGTCTGCATTGTAGAAAGTATCATTCAATCATCAAAACATAGCGTTTAAAATACTGATTCATAGGAAAAAAGATAAATTTATTTCTCCTAATTTCAAATGTTTTTTAATTTGTTTGCAAAAGTAGCAGCTAATTATCTTATTTACTAATTAACTTACCTGCTTTTCTTTCAAATTCCTGAATATTTTTCCTATTTTGTTGTGAACAATTTATGGCATCAAAATAAAAAGAATGGACATTCAAAGTTTTCAGTTTTTATCTCAAGAGTAAAGTGGTGAATTTCAGCCATTTAGTTCCTAACTCTTGTGGCTATCAGTAGAATAAAAACAATTAGGAAAGCAGAAAGGAAGGAAGGAAAAGAGAGAGGGAGGGAGGGAGGGAGGGAGGGAGGGAGGTCAAAGACACTAAACAGGTACACTTTTGGGTACTTCCACACAGGTTTAACTGAGGAAGGCAGACTCACCCTAAGTAAGGTGGCATTATCCAAAGGGAATGGAAAGCTAGGATAGCACTGAGGACACCCGATCTCTGATTCCTGTTTAGCGTCAGGGACCCAACCGCCCATCAAGCTACTATGTTATGCCATGTTGGTCTGTTCTTCTCTGAAACTAGATTAACCCTTCCTTTTTGACACTGCTTTCTGCCATGCAACTGATCACAGTGAGTAGAAAAATAACTAATACAATAGTACATGAAACATGTATCAAACATTATGCTACCATATTAGTAGGTGCTATGTTCATGTTTCAACATACAAGTGAAAGAAAAGCCAAAATGAAGAATAGTTTTGAAAAGAAGAACAGACAAAACCACAATTACAGGAAGTGATTTCAATACTCTTTCAGAGAAACGAGGAAGAGGAAAGGAAAGAGAGGGAAGAACATTAGCTGTCCCTTTCAGTTGTATATGTTATACTTTTTAGACATTAGCATATCATTTTTCTATTTAAAAAATTTTTGTTTTATTAAATTATTTTATGTGTTTTGCCTACATGTATGTCTGTGTGAAGGTGTCAGATCCTAGAGTCAGTCGCAAACTGCCTTGTGGGTACTGGAAATTGAACCCAGGTCCTCTAGAAGAGCAGCCGGTGCTTTTACCCACTAAGCCATCTCTCCAGCCCCTGTCATTTGCATATCTTAATTGAATAGTCTCCATTATGACATTTTCTCCGATTTACACTATGTACTTTAATTATACTGCTCTAACCTAACCCTCTATTATCCCCACACTAATCATGAGACTGGAACTGACCAACCCAAACTGCAAAAAACAATCAGGAAAGTGGACAAAAGAGATTGAGATCATCATGAAAACTTTAGGTCAAAAATGCTCTACTCCTAGACTTGCTTGATGTTTAGCCATCCCAAATAAAACTGTGATTCTGTTGATAAGGAAGAAAGGCTAATAAGCAGCAACAATCAGTCTTTGCCATATTAGCTCACACAGATCAACAAACTGAATTTCAAGCATGTGAGGGGGTGAAAACAAGACTTTAAATCGCAATGATAATGTCAATTCTGTGAAAATACTACAAAAGAAAAATGAATGAAATTTCCTTGATGTTAGTCTAGGGCACATTCCAAGAACACAGAGATTTCTGATCCTTCAATAAGTGACTAACTCATTTCATAAAAAATAAAAAGTCCCTTTCTACAACAACCTATCTGCTCAGCTCCATTCATATCACCCAGGCACTCCTCACCAAAACTATATAATCCTACAGACAGGAGTCCAGCATAGTAAGAACACTAGATACAGGACCCACTTTCAGATAGTTTTCCACTACTTAACAATCTAATAAAAATATAAGAGACAGGGTAATAGGAGCAAAAGAGTATAAGCACAACATACTGTACACATGTACAAGAAAACAAAAAGATAACACCAAGATATTCCACATTACATGCTCTCCCCGAAAATGTAATCACTACTTTCTTCTCAAAATTTTCTGTGTTTCATAAAGGTTTTTCTATCTACTAGGTCTACCGTCAGAGAAATTTTAGAAGACATGAAGAAATACCCTGATAGTACTTAAAAAGGAAAATAGAGCCCCCATTACCTGTAGTGCTCGCTGCTGGGAATAGTTTGTGAGAAGTATAAAGCTGCTGTCCGTGCTCTCCAATGCCATTTCTTTGCAGGAAGGGTGTAGAGGACACAACTGTCTAATTCTTCTTGGAGCAGGTCTACCAGCTGTCGATGGGAGCCTCCGTAAAATGCCTCGATGATAAGAATACTCATTGGCCTGTTCAAACTTTCAGACTTAACAAAAATAAATTATATATAAATTATATATACACATACATATATTTTTCAAATATACACATATAATTCTAATAAAAGCATATTTAAATTAAAAACTGAAAAAACCACAAGCATTTTATGTATAATTTTTTAAAAATAAACACACTCAAGGCTTGAGAGACAGATCAACCATTAGAGGCTTATAACCAAAACAACAAAAATAAGCTCTCCCTTTAAAAACACAAAATCAAAACAACAAAAATTATTACTTATAGGATATCATAAATTGATATAGTTATGGTATTTATATTAAAAGAAATAGATGTCTCTATTTTCATTATTTCTGTTTTCCTCAGGCCTTATGTTTACTTCTAATTTGTTGTCCTACCCATAAGCATAAAATCCTTTTCTACTATTTCTCTCACATTTTTGCTGGTTCAGTTCTGAACCTGACTCAGTGAACTTTGACATAAGACTTTCTCAGATGGCCTTTAAACTAGTCACCGAAGAGCTTTTACTTTTCTAAGACGGGACCTCATTACATAGAGAAGCCCGGCCTTGAAGTAATTAGGACCCTGCTTCATTCTTAAGGCTCTTTCCTGTTCAGTAACTATCTGATACTGTAATACTCCGGTTACTTCATCTTTAAGCCCACTACTTATCACTTCTCCCAATAAATCCATTGGAAAAGGAAATCCATTTATATCTAAAAGTCAAATTTCTAGCATTAAAAACATTAGACATAATTTCTTGAGTCACACTACATATACCTTGATCAATTAATTTCCTACTGCTTATTTTCAAAATCCTACCCTCTTCTGAATCACCAAAAAATTGTGTTAAAAGTGTATGTCTGTGAGCCAGAAAAGTTTCTACCAGTATTATCAAACAAGAAAACTATTAAATAAATACTAATAATAAAATACTAATGAATACTAATGGTTGAGTTCTTAAGTTATCATGAAATTTCATCACAGTGTTATCAAGTAATTTTTCATTTAATATATTTATTGATGTACCCAATGAAATAAAAATATGTATAAATATTAAAAACTTCACACACATTTTAAATTACATGTTCTTTCCTGTGATAAAGGGGAAATATCATTCTGTACAAGAATGATATACTGCTAGAAAAATGTTCCAGGTATCTGAATTTTCTTTTATGAATGAAGTAAATAACACTCATTAAATAGTATATAGCTTCCTAAACTAAAGTTACATAATGTTGCATACTACATCCTTAGTCTCAATGACTCAATAATGTTCTTTACTAATAAAATTGTTCTTCATTTTGCTCAGTGGGTATAATTAACTTGTATTTCACAGCAAAAGTATCATATGCTTTTCAAATAATGGCTAAACTAAAATTAAAAAAAAGTTGATGTGTGAATATTCCAAAGAGCATTTGAAGAGAAGAGTGATGTGTGTGCTTGTGTGTGCATTTGTGTGAATGTGTGTGCGTACACCGACATGAGAGTGGAGGGGAGAAAAAATGGGAGGGGAAAAGAGATTAATTCACTTACAAGCAAAATAATACGCAGTATTTAGCAGAATGAGACAAGCTTGATTTTGTTTACTTTCTAGCTGTATAATATTGATAAGTTACCTGACTTTGAAAGACTCATTTATAAAATTAAGATAATGGTTCCAACCTCAGAGACATGTTATAAAGATAAAATTAGATTACATGAGGAGCAGCAGCTTACCAAATAAATATTTATTCCCCCTAAATGTCTAAATTACTATCTAACAAAAATGTGTATCACTAAAAATATGCAAGAGTTTTAAATTCCGTTATTTTCAGTCAAGGCCTCCTATCAAGGACAGAAAGGAAAATTGAATGTGCAGGTGAGTTTGAAATCCAATCCATTTCTCATCAGCAGCTGGTATTTCA
The DNA here is from genome assembly GCA_004026605.1 of Ondatra zibethicus. NCBI lineage: Eukaryota > Metazoa > Chordata > Mammalia > Rodentia > Cricetidae > Ondatra > Ondatra zibethicus. The sequence continues at coordinate 22,892 of PVIU01010977.1, forward strand.
TAAACTTAGGACTTAGCTATTGAGAGCTGTGTTCTTATGCTAGCGATGGGGATCTCCATCCTGCTTTTCTAACACAGCATTCAATGTGTTCTCATGCACATTTAATAGAGGGAATTGATTAATCTTTAAAGTGATGATAAAAAAAAACCTTAAAAATATTTGAGAGACCAATGAAAAGAATTTTTAAAAGATTGTACCAAAGGGTTCAAGGAATATAGGTAAAAAGCACTTTTAAAATAACCTGCTCTCTAGACCTACATCATTGTGCCTTTTTCTATGATTAACCAAAAGCATGCATTTTATTTTACAATGTTTCACATGGCTTTGAATCACAAGTTTATCTGCAAGCCATCAGTCATTGTGGAGGCAGCTCACATAGGTGGTGCTGTAGAATGAGACACAGTGAGCAAATCTAAAAACAAAGCATGTGGGAGGTCGAAAATAGAAAAACAAAATGAAAAAGATTATAGCTATAGTAGATTACTATCCCTTTAACAGCTCCATAAAAGGGAAGTGTACAGGTTTGAAGTAGCATTTATTTGAACATTTTTCTGTGGCTAATGGGTGTGCCTGCATTTGGGATATTTTTCTAGGGAAAGTAACTATGTCCTACCATCTCTGAAAACTATACTTAGTGGCTTTGATTCATGGAATTTGTTCTGCTTATTTTATGGAAACAGACATATCCTGGCAGCACCTCCACTACTTCTATTGGAACTTCTGTGGCAAGAAAAAAATGAATTCTTCCCTATACTCTTCTTAAAGCACAACCTGAAACTAAGATGATTTCCACTAAATATGAACAAAATGGAGAAACTTGTTTTTAAGTAAAGATTCAAACCAAATGTCACTAGAGCACTTACGGGATGGTTTAAATATTTTCACTGTACTTGGTTTTTGTTTTAGAAAACACTAAGTAAGCATGAGGTTGAAAGCACCCACTTTGCTATTATAATCTTTGTAAAATATAAAGGGATGCCCTGTTTGCCCATTTTAATAGCATCCAGAGGCACCTGCAGGTACCTTCATATAACGGAGGTTCACAAGAAGGCAGGCCATGTAGGCATTTTTCAGAATACTGGCAGGGGGCTAAGACAGTACTTAGAAAAAGCTAAAAAGACCTCTGATTTTAAAGTTCTATTTCATTTTTGCTTTGTTTTGGTTTTTTGTTTTGTTTTGTTTTGCGAGGCAGGGTTTCTATGTAGCTTTGGGGTCTGTCCTGGGACTAGCTCTTGTAGACCAGGCTGGCCTTGAACTCACAGAGATCCGCCTGCCTCTGCCTCCTGAGTGCCGGGATTAACGGCGTGCACCACCATCGCCCAGCTTTAGCTTGCTTTTTGCTTTTTGATATTTCCTTTATATTCAATCTAGAATCTTAGCCTACAGGATGGTGCCATACACATTCACAGGTGAGTCTTCCCTCACTTAAGCCTTTCTGGAAATACCACACAGACACAGTCAACAGGGTTTCCAGGATGACTGAACATCCAGCCTGGCAGACAATAAATATTATGTCCCCTCCATTAACTTGACACCCAACACATCACTTTAAATTATAACATTCTACCCCAACACCTAAAGTGTGATTTTCATCTCATAGTCCAAAATGCATTTAGTCTATCTGTAAAGGTCTCCTGAGTCAAACATTTTCAGTGCTGTTCAAACATTGGAAGTATTTCTGATTCAATGCAATTCCTTAAATGTTATTCACAGACAGACCAAAAAATGAAAAAAAAAGAAGAAAAAGAAATGTAAAGAAATGTTGTATGATTCCAATATAAAATGACACAGAATAAACATTCGTGCTCTTAAGAGGAGAAGTGAGAGGACCAGAAAGGGGGGCAGCACGAGAACAAGATGAAGACTAAAAGGGCAGGTCCTGTAGCTACTTAGCTGTCCTCTGGGACTTGTGGTGGAATCACGAAGGCTCCAATAGCACTGAGAAGCCCTGCTGCCTGCTTCCACCCTGCAGTCTTCCTCAGTGGATGGCCCATGGCCCAGGCCTCTCTAACACTCTGGGGTTTCTCTTGTCACATGAGTGTCACTTCATAGCTTCATCATAAGGATTCAGCACAGGGAATCTGACCGCCACACACTGCCTGTCCTTAGTGGCTTTGGGGAACTTTGATTCACGCTTCTAAGACCCCCTTATATTTTCATCTCTCATATCTGGAAAACCACATAGACAGCACTAAGTTCTGTTGTCACCTGGAAATGCAGCCCGGTTCCCTTGGAGCAGAGCTGTGGTTGTCCTCTAGAATCAATGTGAGAAAATAATTCCTAAGCAGTTTCTATTCCACAGGGAACCCCTTAGGCAGCATTCTCTGCTTTCAAATGAACTTTCATTGTCACAGACTCAGGCTTTGATGAGTGGCATCCTGCACTCTGCACATTTCCTACCATCTCCATTGTTTTTACAAGTAGAGCTTGCCAATTCTCTTTAATGATGTTCATTTCTTTTAACAATCACAACTACTTTCTCCACACCTTCCCTGTCTACAACTTTGGACTTTTTTTTACAACCCTTTCCTAGTTAAATTGTACATTTCCCATAACTTTATGCTATGTTTGCTGCACTTTCTTACTACACAACTGGCTAAGAACACAAATGGTAATCATAACACAGCCAGAATGCTACCTGCTATCTTGAAATCTCCGCTGCCCAACAAATTAGTGCATTATTTTGGAATGCGGCTACCCACTCTCTCAGTATTTCTGCAGAATCAAACCTGTTTCTTGGCAGAGTGTAACACTACATCCTCTAGCCCAGCTCCCAATAAAGTCCTCATTTCCCTCTGAAACCCCAGAAGCTGAGCCTCCATCTTCTGCATTTCTCTCAGCATTTTCTGCTGTTCCAATTTTTATTCAGAATGGCAAAATTCTGCTTACAAGTGACTAGGAGAGTCTCAAATTCTCCCACATTTCTCTGGCAATTCAATTCCAGAGGCCTCTCTCTAAGCACGTGGTCAGGTCCATCCAGCAACAGACAAATCCCTCGGTAGCAGCTTTCTCTATCAGTTATTTTCATCATCATCATGAACAAACACCTAACAAGAAGCAAAGAGTACCCTAAGTGAGGAACTGTACTTGTAAAGAAGATGGTCTGTTATGCTAGAGAAAGCACAGTGATGAGTGAAGTCACTGTGCCACCAGTCAGGAAGCAGACAGCAGTAAGGATGCAGCACAGCTCAGTGCCTCCAAGCCTTTGCTATCATGAGGGACTGTATTCCTAAAGATCCAAGCCAAAATAAAGCCTTTCTTTCTTAAGTTTCTTCTTGACAGGTATTGTTAACAGCAATGAGGAGCGCAGGAAGAGGAGAGCTGGGGGACAAAAAACAAAACCTGATACAACAGATACCAAACAATAACTATATAGCTTCACCATAGGACACTCAGAATATTTTTGCCGTAAAGAGTACATGGCCACTCCTTAATCCCTAGAAGGACATAAAAAATATTTCAGATTAAATATTTAGCTACTTTTACAGTTTTCTGCTTAAATGAGTACACTTTTATTGAAGAAAATCATTTCTTCAGCATATTTTATTCTCTAATGTCAGCACTGAGGAAACTCTACTATACTAATAAAACTTTATGACATTTAATTCATTATCAATAGTATGATTTAATAAAAATGGCTAAATGTTGAACATTAAATTTGACATGAGACAAATTCACAAAAAAAATTTATAGCATAAATGGTATTTCTTTTTTTAATTTATTTATTATGTATATAGTGTTCTGGGCATCAGATCTCATTATAATGAGTGTGAGCCATTATGTGGTTGCTGGGAATTGAACTCAGGACCTCCAGAACAGCAGTCAGTTCTCTTAACCTCTGAGCCATCTCTCCAGCCCGCATAAATGGTATTTATAAGATCACCAAAGAACTAACAAAGGTATTTAAGAATTACCTGAAATTTACCTGAACAACTGAAAAGGGAGTTGCAACGTGAAAAGTATTTCATGCAACTATCTTGAGCAACAAGAGAATGCCATTACAATCAGCTCAATTACAAACTAATAATACATTAACAGAGAACAAAAGTAGCTTGACAAAGAAAACCAGCCCACAAATCCCAATCCTAGAGACCTAGACAACAATGAGGACCCTGAGAGAGACATACATGGATCTGATCTACATCGGACGTAGAAAAAATACAAGATCTCCTGAGTAAATTGGGAGCATGGGGACCATGGGAGAGGATTGAAGGCAAGGGAAGAGGCAGAGAGGGGAGCAGAGAAAAATGAAGAGCTCAATAAAAATCAATAAAAAATTATATGAAATAAAAAAGTAGCTTGAATCCAGTACTATGAATATTTTTAATTTTTTATTAAAAGTTTTTGCTACTGCACCTGCATTTATTTTAAGCTTGACCCAATTTCTTTATTCCCTGAGCCATGATCATTTTCAAGGTGAACTACATTTTCTAACTCCTCTAGCAGTTACAACTGTGGTAGCTGTAAAATCTTAACAGTAAAGAGTAGAAAATCTACATGTAACATTCATTCTTAGACTCAACAAATGTATTGAGTTTTGAAAAACTAAAATACATATGAAACCCACAGTTAGTACTGATATGTGGTACACAATCAAACATCAGTAATATTCAATTTTTATCCAAACATTCAGCAGTAATTTTAAAAGCCAAGCAACTGCTGTATTAAGATACTCCACAGATACCTAGATATAGGAAGGTAGTTTCAGTGATGATAGTTTCAAGAATTTTCATCCCACACACATGAGAAATTGATGCACAAGTTAATCTATACATTAATTTAAAATTCATTCAATCACTGAAAATACATTTTCTATTTGCCTACATACATTATCTGGAAAATTTAGCTTGCAGAGCAAACAAAAAAATAAGACAAATGACCTTAGGAATAAATTGCAGGAAGTATAATTTGAGCAGACTTTCCCAATACATCATCAAAGGCTCGTCAAGTGTTTCTTTGACTTGGTTTATCTTCCTTCACTGAATCTCCACCCAGCAACTCTAACAACCTCAGGCTATACTTTAAAGGAAACCTATAACCCAGCAGAAAAAATACAGCAGTACTGAGAAAAGTTAGCATTAACTTCCAGCCCACTAAGCTATTTTAATGATTCATCAGGGAAACACCGGTTGTTAAAATACACCTGTAATCTCAATAAACAGTGAAAAATTAGAAAAGAAGGTTTCTAAATTCAAACATGCCACAAATGATTCCACTAACAAAATAAAACCCACTAACACATAACATTAATAACAGATTTTGCTAAAGAGTAACATGGTATATTTAATTGTTGTTCAAGCAGAAAAGACAGAATGAATTAAGAGACCCCATTAAAAATTGTTTTTGTAAATCTAGTTACTATAAAAACCAAGAAGAGATTCATCCTAACTCCTCCCATTTCAATGTAATCTCTGAAAACTGAAATGTAATTTAGCATAAAATATAAATTAACCTTGCAATCTAAAATCTATGAGCACTGACAATATTCTACATAAAATTAAAAAGTTTGGCTAATAGGAATAAATCCACTTCCCTAGTATTTGTTTAAACTGTAAATAATGCCTACTAGGAAATGTTAATGTTTATGATACATAACATTACATACACAATAATGTTAGTAGTATATACTATGTGAATGTATGTTCTTAAATAGAAATAATTTCAGGTATAAAATTAAAAAGATAGTGCTATCTAATATTTTACATCCCCACTATTCTATCATTCTTTTTATTATCTCGTCTGACTATATCCTGTTGTGATAACAAAGAGCTAAGGATTTAGGCATCAAAAGCCTTAGGACAGTATCCAGGTTAATGTGCTGTCAACTAGACACACCTAAGAAGAGAAGTTCAGCTGAAGCAGGGCCTCCATCAGATGGCCCATGGACACAGCTGTAAAAGAATGGCAGCTCATCAAGCCAGGGGAAGCAAGACAGTGGTCTCTGCTTCAAGTCCTGCTTTAGCTTCCTTGGTGATGGACTATAACTTTTGGGTTGTTTGTTTGGTTTTGGTTTTTCAAGACAGAGTTTCTCTGTAGCTTTGGAGCCTGTCCTGGAACTAGCTCTTGTAGACCAGTCTGGCCTCAAACTCACAGACAGCCGCCTGCCTCTGCCTCCCGAGTGCTGGGATTAAAGGTGGGATTATAGTTCAGCTGATGAACTATAACTTACAAACCAAATAAGCCTTTTCTTTTCCCAAGTGGCTTTTAGACAGTGTTTTAGCACAGCAACAGAAAGCAAGCTAGAACAGAAATCTTACATGCCATGCTGTTCATGAGACAAATTAAAGCTATTTTTAATGTGTTTTTCCAATTATGTATTGCAATGATCTCTTAAGTACATATTTTTGCAAAGTAACAATTTTACATCCACATATGACTTTAATTATCTGACAAATTTGTTTATTCTTTCTTGATTTGAGACTTAACATTATACTTAAAAATATCAGTTTCTTATTTCATGATTTGAATTAATGAAAAGTCTTGATTATAAGTTTAAAAAGGAAACAAATAACCCTGTAAAAAATAATTAAGAAAGTACATATGAAATTTTTATTTACTTACATTTTTTAAACTTATATTATATGTTAAATAGCAAATTATAATTGTAAATTTTTTGTTTTTTTGCTGAGAGGTTCCATGATTTAATTTCACTAAGAAGTAAAATACTCATCCTTTTTCAACCACTTGCTGTTATTTGTCTCTTGAATTTCAAACTATAAAATTAGCAATACTCTATCTTAGGAGGGTGGAGAGAGACAAACCTCCAGAGTCCATTGAGCAGGCAGCTAAGACATTTGACTAGTGCTGGATTCAGTAAGAGAACCTGGCCCAAGAGATAAAAAAAACAGCAATCCAGATAATCATCCAACACTGACCTCTTGTCTCCACAGACATGCACATATACCAAATACACAGATGCATAAATACAGACATGTCCACTCTAAGCATTCACATACACACCCCAAAATTAACAATGAATTAATTCTACTGAATTCAATTTGATAACATTTTTAAATAGGATAACATCTGACAAATCAATAGAAAGTTTTTTTTAGATTCTATTTTTTTTATTTTTATTGAGCTCTACATTTTTCTCTGCTCCCCTCCCTGCCTCTCCACTCCCCTTTAACCCTCCCCCAAGGTCCCCATCCTCCCAATTTGCTCAGGAGATCTTGTTTTTTTCTACTGATCCATGTATGTCTCAATAGAAAGTGTTAACGGCAGAAATCACCCCATCACTCAAACTATCTAGTTACACTATCGAGTTAACTAGTCCAATATACAGCCATGTTCCTACCACATAATTCTCCATAAACCACAAGTAATATTTCCAAAATATAAATCTGAAATTGAAGATAAAAAATAAAAATAAAATCCAGCACTGTGTAAATGGCAGGTTCCTTGTTTTAGTCCCCCTCCACTCTCTGCATTAAAGTCCCATGTGATTCCTCTCCTAAACCTTCCCCAGACTTCACCCCAGCAGTACCAACTACCCACACTCACACTGCAGATTTTCTCCTCTCCTGTTAGTTCTCATCATTATCTCTTCTCTTTTACACTTGATCTTTTACAAAAACTTTTACTCACGAATCACTATTTCTATGAAGCCTCTCCCATCACTTACAGACAATTTACACTCTGCTCTGTACTCTCAAAAGTTGTAGTATACTTTTCAGTCTAATGCCCATACCCTGCTGCTCTGTGAAGCCAAGGAATTCCTGAGGATGGAGACCATGCCATTACTTTGCTGGGATATATCTCCATATGTGTCAAAAACATAGCTAATACCGGGGTTTTCTAGACCTGAAAAATCAAGGAGACAAAGTACATTTCTTCAGCTTTCAAAGTAGCATTTCTTTTAGTTGTAAATTCTAACCAATGTGCTATGAGAACTGTACCTGCTGCTAGTCATTTCCCATTACTCATAAAGTCTAACTGATCTTAAAAACAAGTGCATTTGAAGATACCTAATGCTCTCTTTTTAAATATGGATTGCTTTCTATTACTATTCACAGAACTCAGAACTTATGGGAAAATGAAAGGGTTTTTTTTTTCCAAATCAACAGGTATGATGATTTTAATCCTTTGCTACAAAAGAAGTAGCAATGACTGAAGAAATGGGAGACACAGCATAAATAAGTGAATTCTGAGCTAATGCAAAACTTTTGGTCTAATACAATATCTTTAAGGAACATAAATTTAACAAAACCCTGCAGATTTTCATTGTTTGATAAGTTATCATTCTACGTTAATTCTGTAAGCACAACTAGGATGGATAAGAAGCCAATTCCCTTACCATAAAACTTCAGATCCCATTTCACACTTGATAATTAGACTTTTATTTAATGTGGAAGTAAAAAGGCATTTTTAAATACTTTCTGCTAACTATTATTCATTTTCTAAATGACAAGATGAATAACATATCCTTTCTCAAGATGGCATTTCTCCAATGGCTACTACCACTTTCAAACAGGCTATAAGTCAGTTCAAGGGGAGAAAATTAGACTGTCTGACCCATGTGGATATGAATGGCAGAACAAAAAAAAAAATCAACGTGTGTCACAGAATCATGAATGCAGAAAATACTGGCCACACAGCTCAACCCAGTCTTTTACAAAAGAAGAAATTATATTGGCATGAAAGAGAGAATGAATAGCAGAGACTTAAATCCACATGTTGGTGCCTCATGTATACATAATTTGTCCCATTATATTTCACTACAGAAAAAGGATATGATCTTTGTGAAATGCATATTAAATTTTTTAGACTGGCATTCCAGGATTATATATAAATGTTTAATAATTACTACTAATACACAGCAGTACATGTTACATATATTTGTGGAATGAAAGTATCTACAAAATTAAATATCTTTGTCATATATAGTATTTAACAATGCCTTCCATCAGTTTCTAAGTTTGGAAAAACAACAGTATATGATACATAAAACTCGATATGATACAGCTAGGCTTGGAAAAATTAAGTTTTTCTCTGATCTTCTCTATCTCTTAAGAGTTCTGCATAATCATTACTCCCCATTATTTCATTCTCCAGATGTATAGAAATATGCTCTACAAAGAATAAATACACCTTATGAACACTAGAATTAGAAATCAATAAGTTTATATAACAAGACAGGAAACAGTTCCAAGGCAATAGAAAATGACTATATAGCTATATTCAGGATAGCAAGTAACTACTAGTGACAATATCAAAGTCTACATCCCCTCCACAAACAATACATACTAGTTGACTGTACCTTCTATCATGCATAAGGCACATGTGTATGAATAATTATATACAATCAGTATTATTCACTAGATATTAAATGCCATGAGGAAACCAAAGAATTCTGCTTTCTTACCAATGTAAATGCTTGTACTCAGCAAACAGAATGTCTGTTAAGTCAATGAGACATAAAACCCTTTGGTCTAAACAATTTTTGCACAATTGATACGAGACCTCTATTATCAACCACAAATAATTAATTCTTATTACTACTAGTTATTACCGAGAAAATAATCAGAAAGCACAAAATCTATCATGATATATAACAAGCAGTATCGTAACCTTAATTAAAATGTGACACTTCAGTACAAATAAACAGTTTGGGTCAAGGCCCAGTTGAGAGATTTAGAAACAATGTCCCTTGCCATAAGAAACTTTCTTGCCTAATATCCTTCTGTAAGACTATTTACCCCAAGGATAGGCAAGGCTCTGTTATGAAAGTTTCCTCTGAGATTGAAACATTCCATCTCTCAGGAGAAAAACCTTAAGACAGCAGCTAAACAACTCAAAACAGCTTCAGGAAGTCCCTGAACCTGAGCAGATTCACTAGGTACCTCCGTCCCCAAGACTTTAAACAGAAGAGACTATTGAGAGTCAGGCTTACAGAGTACAGTTGCAAAGAGAACTTTCAGAAAGGACAAAGAAAGCTCTAAGACAAGAACAGCTGCCTGGAAGAAGCAGAAATGAGCAGCGTGGAAGTGGCTTAAACCAACTGAGTCACGTGGAAAGAACACTCTTCAACCCGTTGAATTGCCTACAGCCTGCAGATTATGTTCCATGTTCCCAGCTTTTGTGATCTGTTGCTCATGCTGGGGTGGGCTTTGGTGATACAGCTGTTTTTCAGTCATTTTTGTTGTAGCCCCTCAAAATATTCCTGTAAATAACCCGAATAAAATTCAATGATTCATCAAATCAGACAAATGAATAGATGTGTCCCTTTCATCAATTAAAGGGAAAGTATTATCATCAAATAGCTATGACTGAGGAGGAATCAAATGGTCTCATCACTAAACTAACATGTTATATTTATTGGACATTATATTATTTTATAACCTACGTTAGCCTTATTAACAATTAATCCTATACTGATATTTCAAACCTGAATTCTTGACTCTGAGAAGTATCAATTAAAATATGCACACGAAAAGAATTTTAATAAAAGGATTAACACCTTCTATCTCCATACTAGCACTAGTCAATCTCACTTTTAAGAATTAAATCCATATTAGCTAAATAAAAAATTTTGAGAAGTTATTCTCTCCACATGGACAGTACATATTACATCCTGTCAGGTCTCAAACAGAAATAGCAGTGTTACTCAAACACCAAACACTCTCAACTGCTTCAGGGAGGAGGTGATCTGAGAACTAACTCCAGTGCTGAGAGGACCTAAGAGAGGGCCGAACAAGAAAAATCCCCCAAAGTGCACAGTCAGTCACAACAAACGGACGAAGTAACCTAGACTCTCCTGACCACATTCAAAAGAAAACATGGGCAGGCGGCAATGCAAGAATTCCCCCAACAACCTGAAAAGCAACGTGATAACACCAGGATCCAGTGAATATGCAAAAGGAAGACTTGAACAACCTAATCCAGAAGTAGTAGAAGAAATCGACTTTAAATGTAACATTATGAAAGTGATAGAAACCATTAAACAGGATGTGAAAAACTCCTTTAAAGAAATGGATGAGAAGACTAACAAAAAGTTAGAAGAAATGAATAAATCCCTCAGAAATACACTAGATAACCAAGAAAAAGCAATCAAACAGGCAATGGAAATAGTTCAAGACTTGAAAACAGAAATGGAGGCAATGAAGAAAACACAAACTGAGGAATGGCTGGATTTGGAAAATCTGGGTAAACGAACAGGAACTACAGAGACAAGTATAACCAACAAATACAAGAGAAAGAAGAAAGAATCTCAGACGTTGAAGATACTATAGAGGAAATAAACTCATTGATCAAAGAAAATGACAAATCCAACAAATTCTTAACACAAAACATCCAGGAAATCTGGGACACCATGAAAAGACGAAACCTAAGAATAACAGGGGCAGAAGAAGGGGAAGAATTCCAACTTAAAGGCCCAGAAAATATATTCAACAAAATTATAGAAGAAAACTTTCCCAACCTAAAGAAGGATATTCCTATGAAAGTTCAAGAAGCATACAGAACATCAAATAGACTGGATCCAAAAAAAAAAAAACATACCCTCACCATATAATAATCAAAACACAAAACATAGAGAATAAAGAAATAATATTAAGAGCTGCAAAGGAAAATGGTCAAGTAACATATAAAGGTAAACCTATCAGAATTACACCTGACTTCTGTATGGAAACCATGAAAGCCAGATGGTCACGGATAGATGTGCTGCAGACACTAAGAGACCATGGATGCAAGGCCAGACTACTATACCCAGCAAAGCTTTCTTTCACCATCGATGGAGAAAACAAGATATTCCAGGATAAAAACTTTTAAGCAATTCATAGCCACAAAACCAGCCATACAGACAGTACTAGAAGGAAAACCACAACAAAAGGAAGCTAACAACATCCATAATAACGCAGATATCTAATAACCCTACAATATCACAACTCATAAAAGGGAAACAGACGAACTCTACCACCCAAAAAAAAAAAAAAAGAAAAAGAAAACTAATAACTGGCATTAACAACCACTGGTCATTAATATCACTTAATATCAATGGACTGAATTCACCTGTAAAAAGGCACAGGTTAAGAGAATGGATACAAAAATAGGATCCAACATTCTGTTGTTTACAAGAAACACACTTCAACCACAAAGACAGACATTGTCTTAGAGTAAAGGGTTGGAAAAAGGTTTTTCAATCAAACGGCACTAAGAAACAAGCCAGTGTGGCTATACTAATAACGAACAAAATCGACTTCAAACTAAAATCAATCAGAAGAGATGGATATGGACACTTTGTACTCTTAACAGGAATAATCCATCAGGATGAAGTCTCAATCCTGAATATATATGACCCTAATATAAAAGCACCCTCATTTGTAAAAGAACTTAAAGCACACATCAAATCCACACACTAATTGTAAGAGATTTCAACACTCCTCTCTCAATAATGGACAGGTCAACCAGACAGAAACTTAACAGAGAAATACAAGAACTAACAGATGTAATGAATCAAATGGACTTCATAGACATCTATAGAACATTCCACCCAAACAGGAAAGAATACAGCTTCTTCTAAGCATCTCATCGAACTTTCTCGAATATTGATCACATACTCAGTTACAAAGCAAACATACACAGATACAAAAAATTGGAGTAACCAACTGTGTCTTATCAGATCACCATGGAGTAAAGTTAGAATTTAACAACAATTCCACCCCCAAAAGGCTACAAACTCATGGTAACTAAACAGTCAACTACTGGACCACTCCTGGGTCAAGGAAGAAATAAAAAAAGAAATGAAAGTCTTCCTTCAATTAAACGAAAAACAGAAACAACATATACTAACCTATGGGACACTTTGAAAGCAGTGCTAAGAGGAAAGTTCATAGCACTTAGTGCCCACATAAAGAAAATGGAGAAAGCACACATTAGTGACTTAAAAGCATACATGAAAGATCTAGAAAAAAAAAAAAGAAGCAAACTCACCCCGGAGGAGAAGACTGGAAATAATCAAACTGACGGCTGAAATCAACAAAATAGAGACACAGAAAACAATCCAAAGAATCAAAGAAACAAATAGCTGGTTCCTTGAGAAAAATCAACAAGATCGACAAACCCCTATCTAAACTAATCAAAAGGCAGAGAGAGAACACTCATATTAAGAAGACCAGGAATGAAAAGAGGAACATAACAACAGACACTGAGGAAATTCAGAGAATCATTAGGTCTGACTACAAAAGCCTGTATGCCACAAAATTGGAAAATATAAAAGAAATGGACAGTTTTTTAGATAAATACCATATACCAAAATTAAATCAAGACCAGGTGAACAATTTAAAGAGACCTATAAGTCGCGAGGAAATAGCTGTCATCAAAAAACCTCCAAAACAAAAAAAGCCCAGGACCAGATGATTTTAATGCAGAATTCTACCAGAACTTCCAAGAAGAGCTAATAGCTATACTCCTTAATGTGTTTCACATAATAGAAACAGAAGGGTCATTGCCAAACTCTTTTTCTGTAGCTACAGTTACCCTGATGCCATAACCACACAAAGAAGCAACCAAGAAAGAGAATTACAGACCAATCTCACTCATCAACATTGATGCAAAAATTCTCAGTAAAATACTGGCAAACAGAATCCAAGAACACATCAAAAAAAATCATCCATTATGATCAAGTAGGCTTCAATCCAGAGATGCAGGGCTGGTTCAACATATGAAAATCTATCAATGTAATCCATCATATAAATAAACTGAAAGAAAAAAACCATATGATCATTTCATTAGATGCTGAAGCAGCATTTGACAAAATTCAACACCCCTTTATGATAAAGGTCTTGGAGAGATTAGGGATACAAGGTGCATATCTAAATATAATAAAAGCAATATACAGCAAGCCGACAGCTAACATCAAATTAAAGGGAGAGAAACTCAAAGCGATTCCACTAAAATCAGGATCAAGAGAAGGCTGTCCACTATCTCCATATCTATTTAATATAGTGCTTGAAGTTCTAGCAATAGCTATAAGACAAAATACGGAGATCATGGGGATTCGAATTGGAAAGGAAGAAGTCAAACTTTTGTTATTTGCAGATGATATGGTACTGTACATAAGTGATCCCAAAAACTCTACCAAAGAACTTCTACAGCTGATGTGGCAGGATACAAGATCAACTCAAAAACATCGGTAGCCCTCCTATACACAAAGGATAAAGAAGCAGAGAGGGAAATGAGAGAAACATCACCTTTCATGATAGCCACAAATAGCATAAGGTATCTTGGGGTAACACTAACCAAGGAAGTAAAAGATCTATTTGACAAGAACTTTAAGACCTTTAAGAAAGAAATTGAAGAGGATACCAGAAAATGGAAGGAGCTCCCATGCTCCTGAATTGGTAGGATCAATATAATAAAAATGGCAATTCTCCCAAAGGAAATCCATAGATTCAATCCAATCCCCATCAAAATCCCAACAAAATTCTTCATAGACCTTGAGAGAACAATAATCAACTTTATATGGAAAAACAAAAAGCCCAGGATAGCCAAAACAATCCTATACAATAAAGGAACTTCTGGAGGCATTACCATCCCTGACTTCAAACTCTATTACAGACCTACAGTAATGAAAACAGCTTGGTATTGGCATAAAAACAGAGATGTTGTCCAACGGAATCGAATCAAAGACCCGGATATTAATCCACAAACCTATGAACACCTCATATTTGACAAAGAAGCTAAAATTATACAATGGAAAAATGAAAGCATCTTTAACAAATGGTGCTGGCATAACTGGATGTCAACCTGCAGGAGAATGAAAATAGACCCTTATCTATCACCATGCACAAAACTCAAGTCCAAATGGATTAAAGACCTCATTATAAACCCATCCACACTGAACCTGATACAAGAGAAAGTGGGAAGTAGCCTGTAATACATGGGCACAGGAGACCACTTCCTATGTAAAACCCCAGTGGCACAGTCAATAAGAGCAACAATGAACAAATGGGACCTCCTGAAACTGAGAAGCTTCTGTAAAGCAAAAGACACAGTTAATAAGACAAAAAGGCATCCTACTGAATGGGAGAAAATCTTCACTAACCCCACATCACATAAAGGACTGATCTCCAAAATATACAAAGAACTCAAGAAACTAGACATTAAAATTCAAAATTACCCAATTAAAAAATGGGGTTAAGGAGCTGAACAGAGAATTCTCAACAGAAGAATTTCAAATGGCCAACAGATACTTAAGGTCATGTTCAACTTCCTTAGCCATCAGGGAAATGCAAATCAAAACAGCTTTGAGATACCATCTTACACCTGTCAGAATGGCTAAAATTAAAAAACACCAATGATAGCCTGCCTATGCTGGAAAAGATGTGGAGTAAGGAGAACACTCATCCATTGCTGGTGGGAATGCAAACTTGTGCAACCACTTTGGGAATCAGTGTGGTGGTTTCTCAGGAAATTAGGAATCAACCTACCTCAGGATCCAGCGATACCACTCTTGGGAATATACCCAAGAGATGCCCAATCATACTACAAAAGCATTTGTGCAACTATGTGCACAGCAGCATTATTTGTAATAGCCAGAACCTGGAAACAACCTAAGTGCCCCTCAATGGAAGAATGGATCAAGAAAGTGTGGAATACATACACATTAGAATACTCCTCAGTGGTAAAAAAACAATGACATCTTGAATTTTGCGTGCAAATGGATGGAAATAGAAAACACTATACTTAGTGAGATAACCCAAAACCAACCAAAAGGATGATTATGGTATGTACTCACTCATTAGTGGACCCTAGCCATAAACAAAGGACATTAAGCTTATAGCTCACAAGCCTAGAGAAGCCAAATAGCAAGGTGAACCCAAACAAAAACATATATAGATCCTCCGGGAAATTGGAAGCAAACAAGATAGCCGGGCAAATGTTGGAAGCAGGAGAGTGGGGATAGGGGTGGGAGTAGGGGTGGGGGTGGGAGAACAGGAACAGGGGAGGGGGAAGGGAGAAGGAAAGGACTGGGGAGAGCATGGGGGAATGGGAGGGTAGAGATGGAAGAAGGGTGGATATTGGAGAAGGGAATAAGATATCTACATTTAGGGAGTCATTTTAGGATTGGCAAGAGACTTGGCTCTAGAGTGGATCCCAGGTGTGCACAGGGATGTTCCCAGCTAGGTACTTGGGCAGCAGAGGAGAGGGTGCCTGAACTAGCCTTGTCCCATAATCACATTAATGAATATCTTGATCATCACCATAGAAATTTCGTCCGATCGATGGAGATAGAGACAGAGACCCACATTCACATCAGCCAATGGACTGAGCTCCCAAGGTCCAGCCAAAGAGCAGAAG
The DNA here is from genome assembly GCA_004026605.1 of Ondatra zibethicus. NCBI lineage: Eukaryota > Metazoa > Chordata > Mammalia > Rodentia > Cricetidae > Ondatra > Ondatra zibethicus. The sequence goes on from PVIU01010977.1 coordinate 39,191, forward strand.
GTGGGAGAAGATGAGCAAGGAAGTCAGGACTGCGAGGGGCTGGTCCACCAACTGAGACAGTGTGCCCGTTCTAATGGGAGCTCACCAAATCCAGCTGGACCAGGACTGAATGAGCATATGATCAAACCGGAATCTCTGAATGTGGCTGCTGATGGGGGCTGACAGAGAAGCCAATGAAAATGGCACTGGGATCTATCTCTTCTGCATGTATTGGCTTTTTGGGAACCTAGTCTATATGGATGCACACCTTCCTAGGCCAGGATGGACGGGGGAGGGCCTTGGGCTTCCCACAGGACAGGGTACCCTGCCCCCTCTTAAGGAAGCAGGGAGAGGGAGGAGGGTTAGTGGGGAGAGGGAGAAGACTGGGAGAAGGGGTAGAAGTGTAAATTCTTGAATGTAAAATAAAAGAATATGAAAAAACAATACACGTGGTAATGAAAGCTTAATCACTACTTTTAAATATCTCAAAAGGTATAACTCACTATAATAAGAAAAAGAATCAGTCTATTAGTATGTCTAGAAAAATAAACTCAAGATAGTTAAGACTAAAATTTGGCTATACAGGTGGCTATGTGTAATTTCTAGGAAGTCTATTTTCTGTTTCAGCAGAGAAATCACAAAAGACTTACCACCTGAAATACATTTACAACAAAGACAGGTTAAGAAGCAATAAATCAAAGATTCCTGAATGCAGTAGCCACCATGAAACTGTTCTATTCAGTCTGTCACTACTATTTCTTTATCAACTGGTTTCTCAATGACATAGTCCCTTGACATAAATATTTTGTACAATGAAGTAAGAAAACTACAGCACACATTATTCCTGCAAAAGTCATAGATTGCATCTTTAACATCTTTGTTTGAAGGTAATTATGGTGATATGAATAGTTAAGGTACCCAAAGACTCATGAGTTTGAATTCCTGGGTATAGGGAGTGGCACTATTAGAAGGTGTGACCTTGTTGGAAAAGGTATGGCCTTACTGGAGGAAGTGTGTCACTGTGGAGGCAGGCTTTGAGGTCTCCTATGCTCAAGCTATGCCCAGTATGACATACATTTGGTTCTGCTACCTGCAGATCACAGCTCCTTCTCAAGCACAAAGTCTGCCTACATGCTGCTATGAGGATAGTGGACTAAACCTCTAAAACTGTAACTCAGTTCCAAATAAGTGTTTTCCTTTATAAGAGTTGACATGGTCATGGTGTTTATTCACAGCAATAGAAACCCTAACTCTAATGCATGAACTGAATTTATAGAGCCCATTTCTATGCAGAGATACCTTGCTCATCCTAGGCATTGGGCGGGTGAGGACCTTGGTTCTACCACAATGAGGAGATAATAGTCATTGTCAACTTCCCAGTGAAGACCTTAACTCTGAGGAGTTTATAAGAGGTGAGGTAGGAGCAAGGAAGGCTGCTGGAGGAGAGAAGAGAAGGGGAACTGGTATTGGTATGTAACTAAAATTATCAATAAATTAATGAAAAACAAATTAAAAAAGAAACCCAAAGTAAGTAATTTTCTATCTTGTGAACTGTATGTTCAAATGAGCAAGATTATTAGGTGTTAGATAATTCCAACTCCGATTTCTATCATATATATACATAGCCACATATAACCATATATAATCATGTAGATAACTATACCTAAAACTATAAACCGCTTTTGAAGTAAATGAGATTACTGGTATAGGAGGTCCTTCTGTATTTGGGTTGCTTTCATTGGTTAATAAGGAAAACTACCTTGGCATTTTCATAGGGCAGAAATCAGGTAGGCGGGGTAGATAGAACAGAATGCTGGGAAGAAGGCAGTGTGGCAGACGCCATGTTTCTCCTGCCCAAGATGGACGCTGGTTAGAAGCTTTCCCAGTAAGCCACGACCTCGTGGTGAAGAAAGATTAATAGAAATGGGTTATATCAAGAAGAGGATAGATATGATGGGCCAGGCAGTGTTTAAATGAATACAGTTTCTGTGTAATTATTTCGGGGGTTAAGCTAGCCGGGCACCGGGAATGCGGTCCGCTCCTCTTACAACAGATTACCAGTCAACAAATCACCTAAATCATTTTAGAGAAACTATAATTTAAACCTCAAAATACGCTGCATAATATACTGTATTTTCTATAATATCAGCTGTATTGGACACAGCAGACTATTACTTTATTGTCATTCCTCTAGTTCAGTCTCTAAAGCTCACTTCTATATTTCTAGATAGTACTTCTACGAAATGAATTTAAAATATAAAATAAACTCAACAATTTTTCACAATACATGCTTGCCAAAGTGTACAAAGTTACCACTTCCAAGTCTTTCTAAATCACAAACAAGCACAGGTGATGACAAAATTTCAGCCATCTGTGAAGTAAATAAAAATAGTCTGCAATTTTAAATGTAGAAGGAATGATGCTACCCAACCTATTGACATATAAGATTAGCTTTGGTGCTGGAGAGATGGCTCGGCAGTTCAGAGCACTGGCTGTGCTTCCAGAGGACCCAAGTTCAAGTCCCAGCACACACAGGGCATCTCACAACAGTTTGTACCTTCAGTTCCAGGGAATCTGATACCTTCATACCAACACATAAATTAAAGTTAAATAAATTATTTTTTAAAAATTAGCTTTAAAATATTGTATCCTGTTAATATAAAAACACAATGAAAACTAATAAAAAGATTTATAACTTTTAATTTAGCAAGATACCTTCAGAAAAATAACCTACAAATTTAATAAGAATCTTTATTATAACCTTCATTTCTTGCACTAAAAGCAATCAAGAGGGCTGAAGTGATAAATCACAAGTTCAAAAGCTCTTATTGTTCTTTTCAGAGTACCTGGATTCCATTCCAGGCTTCACAAGTGCGTGTAACCTGCATTTACTAGAATTCAGTGCTCGCTAAGCTTCCATCAACACCTGCACCCAGATGGGACACAGAAAGCCAAGCAGGCACACAAACATATACATTAAAAACATTTTTTAGCTGACGGTGGTGGTACATGCCCTTAATTCCCACACTTGGCAAGCAGGTAGATCTCTGTGAGTTCAAGCCCAGCCTGGTCTAAAAGAGCTAGTTCCAGGACAGGCTCCAAAGCTACAGGTCTTGAAAAAACAAAAAATAAAAATGAAATAAAATAAGCATTTTTTAAAGGAAGTAAGTCAAGGGGGCTAGAGAGAAGGCTCAGCAGTTAAGTGCACTGATTCCTCTTCCAGATCATCTGGGTTCAATTCCCAGAACCCACATGATAGCTCATGGCTATCTATAGCTTCAGTTCTAGGGGACCCAACACCCTTAAATAGACATACATGCAGGCAAAACATCAATGCACATAAAATATAAGTAAATTATTAAGAAAAGAAGTCAAGATATTCAAGAACAAGGTTTTCAAAGTTAAATGATTGTTGGGAGAAAATCACGCTGAGGTGTACTAAGTGTAATTAAAAGTAAGCATATGAAAAGTATATTATGAAATGAGAATATACCATGAAATCCAGAACAGGAGTACACACACAGAAAGCTAAAATAATAATCTGTATTATTTTACTGGGATTACAAGTCATTTCGCCTCTTTTTTCTGTTTTATGTTATTTGTAAAGTTTAAATCATTGAATATGTTTCAACCTCAATTAAAAGAAACTGTATTTTTTGTTAAGTTTAGGGAAGAAAGCCAAGTTTTTTGAAATAACAAACTACTTCCCAATAGCTGAAGGTCTACTCCATCCAGGAGCTTTACGAATGGTTTCTGAAGTTACTGTGGCTATTATTATAATATATAAACTTACTTTAACAACAATCAACAAGAGGAAAAACTAATGATGCTATCTATAGCAGTTCACAACACTATACGTTGGTTTGGCAAATACTACTTATCAAGTGCACGAAATATAAAAAATTCTCAGTGAATTTTTAAATTCATTTGAATTATTAAATAACTGTAAACAGATCAAGATCATTTTACATACATATCTAAAATATATGCTTAAGTATGTTAGGAAATAAAACTATTGTATTGATACTTGATAATTATGAGCAGGCATACAAGAACTGAAACAGAGTCTGGAGGTTTAAGTAAAATGTTGGAATTAATTATTGCTACAAATAACTAAGCATGAATCTTAAAAGACGGGAAAATATTTAATCAAGATGAATAAAATTGAAAAGAAGTACTAGTTTCACACTTAATATCTAGTGTCTTGCATTGGGAAAGCGAAAGCAATAAAAAATGTTACTATATAATCACACACATGTGATTAAGTGATAAGGAAAAGTGATAATAAACTTAATTTCATTAAGTGAAAATGAAAATGATAAGGAAAATATTTAATAGAGAAAGTCTTACAATTTTAAGACTTCCCTCCTCATAACCACTCAGATTTTCCATTGTTAATATACACATAATACACACACACACACACACACACACTCAATAAAACATTACCTAGTATCAACTAAGACTTAGCAAACAAATATTTTAATGTAACCTGAAAGTTCAGGCATATTTTTACAATTTAACAGTGGTTTTCATTTTTTTAATGAATAGAAAATTCGTGCCTAGGACTATTTTGCAATGCAGCTATTTCTTCAGTTTAAAATATAACCTAAAACACAAGAAAAAAAGAAGATACTGCCACAAAAAGTTTATAATTATTTAACTCTCCTGAGAACACCAAAATAATAAAAACAACAAGTATGTTAATGATAAAACCAATGGCAAATCTATTTCATATATTTAAGGGACATTAAAAATCAACCTATCAATACATAACTTTCTATACCACAAAATAAGCAGGAATTTGGTTGAAAAAAGAAATTGTGATCTTTGGAAAGTGTTGTATAGCATCTTTAACTTTATGACCAATGTGGTGACACTCCGTCCGAGATCATCTACAACATTAATACTATGACCTCTAAGAAAGCTCATATATAAAGATTATAGTGAGAAAAATATATGTTTTTATGGATTTCCAAAGGAAATACTTATGTTACTAGAAGCCATATAATAATATTGATTTTTTTTTACAGCCAAATAACAATCTTCAAAATTCTAGAAAAATAATCCAAGCAGAACTGACATAACTATGATGGAAAAAGGGGCTGACTGAATCACAAAAAGGAAAGAATCTCTTTACAAATTTTGAGCACAAAAATCAAATGATATTAAAATTCAGGTTACCTTTAGCATTCAATACCTTACAACTGACCTTGTAAAGTGGGTCATGTGGACACTCATTCTGATGGATCTATCAAACATCAATTCAGTAGCAGCTTGCTTCAAAGACAGTGTATCGCTTTTATGCTATTTTCTTGTTTCTTTACAAACTAGACACAATGTTCAACATATGGAACTATAGCATTATTTTCGTGTAAAATAATTATCAAAATCAACTAGAGTATTAAAAATAGTCCATTCTTTCAAATAAAAATAAGTTGCTTATTGCAGTGACAGTGTTTCATTTAATTACCTTAAAAATTAATCTGCTGTCTTAGGGTTTCTACTGATCTGATGAAACACCGTCAGCAGAAGGCAAGTAGGGCAAGAAAGGGTTTGTTTGGCTTACACGTCCATAGTGCTGTTCATCACTGAAAAGAGCCAGACAAAAACCCAAACAGGGAAGCAGGAATTAATTCAGAGGTCATGCAGGGGTGCTGCTTAATAGCTTGCTCCCCATGACTTGCTCACTCCTTTTTTTATAGAACACAGGATCACCAGCCCAGGGACAGTACCATCCACAATGGGCAGGCCCTTCCCTATGGATCACTAATTAAAACCTGGATCACCTGGAGGCAATTTCTCATTGGAGGTTCCTTTCCTTCAGATAAATCTAGTTTGTGTGTCAAACTGACATAAGATTGGCCAGCAGAGATGCCAAAGCTAAAAAAATGTTTTCTGATGGAACATGTATAGACATTCAATTTTAAAAAAAAAAAAACAAAACAAAAACCCAGACCCATCCATGATTAAATTTCACAGGAGCAATATATAAAAAACAGAAATTTGCCTTTATTTTCTGGTAGCAGAAACTATATGAGATCATAAAACTTATAACAATAACCCCATCACCATTTAGATAAGCCTGCCAAGAGATATTTCCTGTCAATTTCAGCTGATCTTTACCCATCATCCCAATGAGCAAGTACTTATTGTGCCTATTATCTGGGCATCATAATTTCAGGACTTGGGGATATATCAGGCGACAGGACAAGTTGTTTTCACAAAAAAAAAAAAAACAAGAAAACAAAAAAAACTTCTTCTAAACTGCAGTATAAGAAGGATCATCAAATAAATGTGCCAAAAAGGAAAATAATACAGAATACTAGGTGACAATGGCTAATAAAGGTTAAAATGAGACAGATATTTTGTATAAGGCTGTCACAAACCTGTTCCTGATGATGTGATGATGACCTCTAAACATAAACCAGAAGAGATGGAAGGAGCTCTGTGGATAGGGTTCTAAGTCCTCAACATCCTGAGGCCAAATACACTCTTCAGAGAGCAAGAGGGTCTGTATGACTGAAAAACATGAGCAAATTTGTTCTATTTATCAAACATTTTTGATTAAGTTTTTAAAATTATACTAAACATTTTGTTATAATTAGATGATACAAATATAGTTACTGGCCTCAGATGGATCTATGCTTGAAATATGGAATGATAATTATCATGAGGCAACTGAGCTGGCTCTTAGTAAAGGACCAATAGTGAGTTCTTCCAAAAAAAAAATAAATCAAGAGTCTGGAAAGGAAGATGCTACCTGAAGATCAGTGTAGTAGTTCCTCAGAAAGTTAGAAACAGATCAATCACATGACCTAATGACACCACTTTTGTGAAGGAAACTCAATTTCCTCCTCCAGAGACAAACACTTATCCATGTTGAGAGCTGTTCTGTCCATTATCCAAAGGGCATGGAAACTGCCTGCATGCCCAGCAAGTGATGAACAGGCATCAGAAATGCTGCGCCTATACACAATGGAATTTTCTTCAGTTGTTAAAAAAAATAATTAATTAATCATGAAATTTGCAGGTAAATTTTAGACAAAAACCAACTATACAGAGTGAGGCTACTCAGGCCCAGAAAAACAAAAATTGCATGTTCTCACTGTGCATCTAAGTATAAAATACTTAGATTTGTGTGTTTATTTGAAAACCATACAGAATCCAGAAAGTTGAAAAAAGATCAGTGGAAAGGAGGGAGAATAAAAATCTTAAAGGATGAAAGGGATAGAAGAGTGCAGGTATATGAAGGGGAAAGGAGAAATGATAAGAACAGAGGTTTACCTTGGTAAGTTGGGAAAAACATGGCTCCATAGGGTAGAAGATGTAAGGGGAGGGATAACTAACTCTGATGATATATCCAAAAGGTCACAGGTACACCTACTATTTCACAATCTTTGTGTGTGTGTGTGTGTGTGTGTGTGTGTGTGTGTGTGTGTGTGTGTGTGTGTGTGTAATTGGAGCTACCCTATACATAGGCTTATATTCATCTCAGAAACCATAGGTTGCCAAATAAAAAGTCTTGGATGAAGTAGAGGAATAACTCCAAATGTCTCACAGAGACCCACAAAACAATAAAGGCTACTGTTATTGTTCTTTGTTTTCCACCAGAATCTAATGGCAAGAATTTACTGCTGGATAATATGCACATTGGCATCTATACACTGACACTACACAGGACATGGAGAAAGCAAGTTGGTACTTGTAAGGGCTAAGAGATCTGTTGGATACTGATGAAAAGCTTCCTCCCTGTTGGCTAACTTTCAGAGTACTAGAAGCAGCTCTTCAGACTGCTGGGGAAAAACAGCTTCAAACCCTGTAAAATACAATAATGACCATGACAGCAAGATATACCCTTGGGTACAATAGTGCTATGAATATTAGGGGGTAATTCACCACTTTTTGATTGGCTTTAAGGCCCACTCTACAACAGGAAACATATGCCTGTACTGCAAATCTGGCCAAGAACATGAAGTTGGAGAGCTCACAGGCACCAGGTGTGAACCTAACTAGTATAATTTTACTTAATGAACACAGTATTGAATTGTCCTCTAAATTTTAGTCTCTCTACTCATTGATTAGTGCTGCTCTTAGACCTCTCTGTGCAGCAGATGGCAGCTACTGCAAACACTCACAGACAGTCAACTATGGAGTGCTCAGTCACAAATGGAAAATCTGTATCAACCTTCCCCCAGGCTCAGCAATTATCAAAGAAGAGGAGGCATAAAAATTGTAAGAAATAGAGGTCAAGGAGGATGGGTGCAAACAGTATCTTGGGAACATGACAGGACTGTTTCCAGCATGAATACATAGTAGCTATGGCTGCTTGCACAAGATCTGAACAAGATCAAGCCAGTCAACACTCTAGCATGAATAAATAAAAAGAAAAAATGAAACTTAAAAGTTCCTGGAATTAAACATAAGTAAAAATATAATATACCCAAATCCATGGGATACGACAAAGATAGTCCTAAGAGATGTATCAGTCTAAGTGTCTACATCAGAAAAATCAAAGAAAACCCAAGTAAACAACTTACTGATGTGCCTAAGAATCTTAGGTAAAAAGGAACAAACAATACCCAAAACCATGAACAGGAAGAAATAATCAAGTCAGAGTAGACACTAATAAAATAGAAACAACAAACAATATAAAGACTCAATTAAATGAAGAGTTGGTTCTTTAAAAGGATTAACAAGATTGATAAATCCTTAGCCAAATTAGCCAAGAGAAAGGACCCAAATTAATAAAACAAGAGAAAGAGGAGATAGAGCAATAGACAGTGATGAAATCCAGAGAGTCATTAGGATATATTTCACCATATTGGAAAACCTGAAAGAAATGATCAATGTCTTAGTCCATATGATTAAGTGGTTTGAATAAGAATATCCCCCACAGGCCCTGATATTTGAATACTTGGTACCCGGCTGATAACACTATCAAGTTATGGTGTTAAACTATCCATTTTTGGACTGCATATAAGACCTATTCAACATGAGAAAATTCAGTCTTAGTCCTAGCCCTAGGGAGGAATCCTATACTGTTGTTTTGCTAAATGGATATTCTGTCAAACTGCCTTCTTAATATTTGTTTAAATGCATAAATTCATGTTGCGCTCAACCTTAGTCAGAGAAGCTTCTCTCTGTGATCATCAGCAGTTACTGCAGATAATTAGAATTGGTCTATGCTGAGAGAAAGTGACTACTGACTCAGCCCTTAACCCAAGCTCAGAAAACATGACAGAAAGAATGTAAAAGCTAGAGAATTAAGAAGGGTGCTGTGAGATGCCATCTTCTGAATATGGTATGACCATCTTATTCATGAACTAATTCTAGCTACAGTTACTACACAAGAACTGTACCAGACTTTGTCAACAAGGTCAGCCAACATTCTACCATGCAGCACTGACTAGTGTCAGTGGGTTACAAAAAAAAAAGAAAGAAAAAAGAAAGGGAAAAAGAAAGAACACGAAGAGGAAAGAGGAATGAGCTAAGGGTGTCTGAGGGAAGAAGAAGGAGGAATTAAAGGAGAATATGATCAAGACAGTGTTTATATGTGTAAAATTGTAATGAATAAATTTTAAAGATTTCATTATGAATAATAATTAAATTTGATTATATTTATTAAGTAAAAAAACTTCACAAATTAAAGGTATTATATCCTTTAGATGTATGAGTGATTAATAGCTTTAAGATTAAGCATTATATTTCTTACATATCCACTCAAACAATTATTGTTAGGGTTCACACCAATTTGCTCAGTTCTAGTTTTTGTCTTCAAACATAGAACTATCACATTAATACATCACCATTAGGTATTCAAGAAGAAACCTATAGGATGTGTCTACATAAATCAAGTACACAGTAAATTCAAAGATGCCAGCAACTAACTGCACAAAGAAACTGAGTAAGTACAACAGATATATCAGATAACTTTAGCATAGCTCATTCAAAACTCATTCAAATTCTGACTATGCCTGTGTTTCTCCAAAATAAAGGCTAGAAAACTACAATACTATTTTTAGCATTCTAAAGGTAGTTACATGACATGGATTTGTATCACATAGGCAAATTTCTATGAGCAAACATGTCTTTCTGAAAGGAGAACACTCAAGTGGGAAGCTTTCTAGGATCCCACTGTTATTCTTCCTGCTAGGAAGTCAAAACAGTTTTCAGTAGTAGAAGTCACGGGGGGTGAGGGGGGATCAAAATTTACCACTAGGGAAAAAGAAAAAAAATTTTAAAAAAATGTGTTTACCTCAATTCCTGACTATATCAGTTGCTTGTGAACTGAAAGTCGTGGGTCTTCCTGTGATATGAGACAAATAGAACCCTTACTCAAATATTGAAGTCGTTGTTAAGATTGCTTTCTACTGAAGCCAGGGGTCTTTTACCACTCAAAATACAACATTAGAGGTGAAACTGACACGGAGGTGGTACACGCCTTTAATTCCAGCAGAGGCATAGGCAGGTGGGTCTCTGTGAGTTTGAGGCCAGCCCAGTCTTCAGAGCTAGTTCTAGGACAGCCAAGGCTACCAAAGAAACCATGTCTCAAAAAAGAAAACAAAAATCAACACACATTTCTCAGAAAATTAGGAAACAACCTTCTTCAAGACCCAGTAATACCACTTTTGGGTATATATCCAAAGGATGCTCAATCCTGCCACAAGGACATGTGCTCAACTATGTTCATAGTAGCTTTATTTATCATAGCCAGAAACTGGAAACAACCTAAATGCCCCTCGATCGACAAATGGATAAAAAAAAAAATGTGGTACATTTACACAATGGAGTACTACACAGCAGAAAAAAATAACGACAGCTTGAATTTTGCAGGAAAATGGATGGAACTAGAAAGCATTATTTTGAGTGAAGTAACCCAGACATAGAAAGACAATTATCACATGTACTCACTCATAGGTGGTTTTTAAACATAAGGCAAAGAAAAGCAGCTTACAAACCACAATCCCAGAGTATTTAGACAATAATACGGACCCTAAGAGAGACTTACATAGATCTAATCTACGTGGGAAGTAGAAAGTATAAAAAGACAAGATCTCGTGAATAAATTGGGAGCATGGGGACCTTGGGGGAGGGTTGAAGGAGGGAGGGGAGTGGCAGGGAGGGGAGCAGAGAAAAATGTAGAGCTCAATAAATATCATGGGGAAAAAAAATTTTAAAAAACCCAACACACAAACAACAACAACAAAAGGTGAAATGAAGTTCAATTATCCAAAGCTCTTTCTGACCTTGGGAATGATCTCGTCCTTCCTTGGATATAAGAAATAAAGATATTTTTAAATTATATTCATATACTTTTCAGTAACCCGGACTACTTTAATAGATGCCAAATCCCTACATGGGAGCCTGTATGTTCTATACTCATAATAAGATATTTTTCTTTCTTTTCTTAATTGGAGCCTTTAATTTCCAAAACTTGCAAAACATTTTAATGTATGAAATATATCATTTCATACATAAAACACACCTACACACGAATAATAGGTAACAATGAGGAAAACAGGAAAGGAGAGAGAATGAAGAGAGAAAAAGGAGAAGGAACAAAGCATTTCAAAGTATAAACTGGTTTTCAAATCCTTGAACATTTTATAAAGCAGGTTCCGTATACAAATTCAGTTATTAAATTTTCCCAGCTTTAAAAATATCTAAACAAATAATTTGTATACTACTTTCCACTACATATAATTATTGTCATAGTTCATCTATGCCTAATCTCTATAAAGTGCCCTTCCTAAAAATCTCCATATATAAATAATCTCTCAAACACACATACATACTCCTCTTAAACAAATTTTAAATAAGTACTTTTCTTGAAATATATTTTATTGTAGAGTGCTCAAAGGATTCCTTAATTTCAATTACCAATAATTCCACACGTGACACTTACTTATTCTGCCTTTTTTATTCAAATTATTTCACTATGGCCATTCAAAGGAAAATTACACATTCAAAAAACATTTGAGTTCCTCTCAGTCACCCTTTCAGTGGTAGAGGGTAATGACAGAGTAAAAATCTCATTCTTCACAGGCTCTCTTTTCTTTTCCCCGATTTGGTAAAATTTCAACTTCAAATTTCCAAAGCCAAAAAGCAGTGTGTATTATCTAATATTCTGTCACTGTAGCTTAGTTTAGGGAAGAAAAGCAGAGTAAAGGCATGTGCTTACTCCAGTTTATGAAGAATCAGCACATGGAATAAAAAGTATCTTACTATTTCCCAAAAGTAAAATCATAAAAACATAGTAAGGTGGAGAGAAGGGAAATAAAAGGAAAGTGAAATGTGTAACTATATCTAAATATGGCTAATGGCTAAAGGTGAAATTACTGAAAGTTACCTAGCTCTACATTCTCACTGAGATACGGTGGGGTATACACAAGCATAAAATACTTTATTCCCTAGCATCGTTCATAAGACCAGGCTCCTCTGTGTGACAAACTAAAGCTACAGCCTTTTTTTCCTGAGACCCTAAGAACAGAAAAAAGATAATCACAGTAAGATAACCTAAGTTCTATCCTTTCAAAACAAGTATTCTAAGAAAATCTAAAAAAATGCATATAATGTGAAAAAAATAATAAGAGACTAGCATTCACCTATGTTGTTAGAGCATATCAACTTCAATTTCTTCTATTTTCTCTTTTAAAATAATTCTAGAAACCTTACATGATACACAACCCCTCCTCTAGAGCCTACTTTTATTTGGTTATCTTTTTGGGGATGTGCACTAAAAACAGAGTTTACAATGATCCAAACAAACAGCATACAAAAGACTTTAGAAATATACCACATGGTCAGGGATGGGCACAGTCTAGATAATCACATTTCAATCTGCAAGTCTGTTCACCTCTAACACTGAAAAAAAATATTAAGGTGGAAATGTAAAGGCAGAAACACTATCTTTAGCATTATCATGCAAGTACACTTTGTAAATTTTCCTAATAAACTGTAAGAAGCATCTGCTTTAATTTGTAGTCTGAGATTTGGGATGCAACACCCATGTATATAAACCTAGGCCACTACTCAAAAGAAACAGTATTACAGCAGGGTGTGTGTGGGTATTCAACTTATACTTTGGAAATTTAGGGAGAAAAAAAGTCCCACATTTTTACAGAGGCACATTGGCAGAAGCTGATGTATCAGATGACACATTCTTGGAAATCAAATAAAAGCAATAGGGAAATACCCATTGTTGCCTGGTGAAGGCCTAATCACATGGACACAGCTGGAACCAATGTAGATCATTCATTAATAAAATTGTATTGTAGTCACCACTTTTTGATGCATTTCAATTGCTGTTAAAGCCAAAACCCTGAATTTCTTTGTTCAGTGTTGGTAAGATTGTTTTAATAGGAAATGTGAGAAGATTTAAGACAAGGATTTAAAAAAAAAAATCTGATACTAAAACTGAGAGTTGCTCAAAAATACAAATGTCATCTTACCTTGCATGTACTAGCAGCAGTTTAAAACATGCAGTGTAAGCCTGAAAGGGGGAACTCATATGGTATTAAGGACAAAAACTGAGCCATGTGAGATGTCACAGAAAATATGAACACTTGTGAAAGTATTTTATAACATTAGCACAGAAGAAATTCAAATGTATCAGAAATTAAACAAACATTAAGAAAAATCGTCTCGTAAAGTAGTCTCTACTGAAATGTGACAAAGACCTACATTCTGTATGCCTAAAGAAAGAATATTCATGTTTTGAAACACAATTAAGAAATCAGAATTTGGTGTTTTAGCTGTTTAATAGTAAGTAATACATTAAACCATCTACTTAAAAAGTTGCTTCTGAAATTATACTAATTTTTAAATGAAATAAATCACTAGGTATAATTAAAAATTTAGTACATGGCATAATAAGTTTAAAAGAAATATTCATCTCATTTTGTATTATCCAACAAATTTTCCATGTTTTACAGTATAATCTTTGAAAACCATATCATATAAAACTAAAATAGATCTTAGTACATGTTGTGAATTAAACAAAATATAGAATTTATTGTCTACAATGAAAATGTCAACAACAATGTCCAAAAGTTGTTTAGATTTTATAATTCCTAATATACAGCATTTGTCCTATGTACCTATGTGTGCATTTTCTAAGTTAATAGTCTCTCTCTCTCTCTCTCTCTCGTTTTTTGTTTTTGCTTTTTTGTGGGTTTTTGTGGTTTTTTTTTTTTTGGTTTTTCGAGACAGGGTTTCTCCATAGCTTTGGAGATTGTCCTGGAACTCGCTCTGTAGACCAGACTAGACTCGAACTCTCAGAGATCCACCTGTCTCTGTCTCCTAAGTGCTGGGATTAAAGGTGTGCACCACCACCGCCCAGGTGTTAATAAAATCTTAGCACAGGAAAAGAAATGATAATTTAAATAAAACTATCTTTAAATTAATAAATAATATTTAATATATAGTAGTATTCAATATATCCAATTATAAAAAAACCTAAAACCTTGACACTAGGAAGTCAAGACAAAATTATAATGGAACTTAAACCAGAACAAATTAAATAAAGTTTCAGTTGTGTTTCTACTGATATTGCCATAATCAGAAGGGTAAAGTTAGCCTAAATATTCAATCCACAAAAATTGGCACACAACTCATCCTGATCCTTTTCAATACTTCAAAAGAAAAAAGAACGGTAGTCTTAGGAGAAAACACTGGAAAAGCGGTAATTGTACTAAGTAGTACATAAGCACTGAACAAAAAAAGCAATTTGAATATTTGTTTGTTTTGCTAAAGTAATGAGGCAATGTGTTGCTGAACCTGTCTTGAAAGAGGAAAAATAACAGGTGAGTTTATATAATACATAAGTTTAATCTACCCATTTACCCAAAGCCTTTTGATGATTTTAAAATACTTCCTAAATGAAAAATACATCTCAGAAAAAAGGCTGTTAGATATCACAATCATCTTAAAAAATCGATTGTAGATACTTCTTGTATCTACAATCTTGTAGATGCTTCTTCTTATTAACTTGAGCACAAATCACCATTTACTTTCTTTTCTGTCACATGTTATACAAGAACAGATTAGTTTTTCCTCCCAAAGTAAATAATATTTTAAATAAAAATCAGTTAAAATAATATAGACCTCATCTTCAAAAACATTCTTTATACTTATATTGATCATAAAACACTAATATTTAAAATACAAATTGAAAGCATATCATTTTTATTAATATAAAAGAAAATGAATTCATACTTTGAGGAAATTCTATAAACTTTCACAAAATTCTAACTCAAAGAGAAAAGTCCTTGTTCAAACCAGAAGAGGCGACAGTGGATGACATAGCAGTGTTCTCTGACTCCAACAGAGCAGTTGTAGATAGGAGTTCCCATCAAATGTGCAGCCTGCACAAAAGTTTCACATGTGTAATACAAATGCAAACATAAACAAAATCACCACAAAAGCTAACAAAGGCAAATTCAATATAAGTTCTTCTACAAAATAATGCCATTTACTCAATGTGGAAACTGTACAGAGGAAGGGTACTTATATTTCAAACACACCCACAACCCCACAATCCCACACACACACACATTACACAATGGTGGTCTGCAAGAAAAAACAATCAAACAATAGTCTAAGTAAGAAAAAATCAAGACTGCTTTCCTTATTTCAGTGCTCTAGTGAAGGTTAATCCTCTGCCTCACAAAAAACACAAAACCTGCTGGCTATAAGCCTGTGTCAGTGCCAAACTGCTTGTTATTTCTTGCTAGCCTCCCTCAATGACACACTGTAAGACTGTCACTTTAATGCACATCAAGACTAGAGTAATTTAGCATGGGGTGGTTCTTAGGTTTTTGTGGGGGTTTTTTTGTTTGTTTGTTTGGAGGTTTTGTTTTGTCCCTTTAAAGTCAGGTCAGCATTTTGTTTTTCTTTGATAGGCATTGAAAAGTCACAAGAAACAAGAGCTACACTGAAGAAAGTATCAGCTGCCTAAAAAACTAAAGAGGAATACAACATTGTTGACAGTTTAGAAGACATATGAAAAACTAACCTTTTTTAACTTAGACTTACATGGGTTTCAAGTCATTTACTATCTGCTTAAGGATAGTTAAGTGAAACACATTATTCATAATCACATAGTCATATTTAAAATCTTATATGAAAGTCGAGAGTAAAATATGGAAAACTGATAATAATATTTTTGGGACACTACACAGAAAGAATTCTTTCAGCTGCTATTCTAACCTTGACCTTGCCAGAATTAGATAATTTGGGGAAAAAGTTTAAGTAGAGTCTGAATATTTTATGCCGTAATAAGGAAAGAGGTAAAAAATTATTTTTAAAATATGCTTGAAGAATTAAACGACAATCATCTAGAAAGTTGTCACAGATGCAAACAGGAAACCTTCTCTGCTAGCCTATTCAAATCTGTACTAGCGACAAAGCTAATAGAAATTAGAAGGCCAAGTATGTGCTGTTTCAACCTTCAACTAAATATTGCTATCTGAACTGGTGAATAAAGTCACCAATAAGTCATTATCTCCTAGAGTATGACCTTTCCCTCTCTAATGTACAAGGTAAGTAGAGATGGAGACCCATTTTCTACACACCAGCTGAAAAAACTCACAAACTGTGACAAGCCCAGATCCCACGCTGGCATACTTTACACTAAACACAGCATCATCTAGAAGCAGTACGCTTCTCCCTGCCAATCAGGGAAGGGAAAGTTGTATAACTAACACAGTGTTGATAAATAGTACCAAAGGTCTTCTAGTGCTTCTGCCTGCATATCTCCACTGGATTAGCTGTTAAACAAAGACCAGTGACTTGCACAGAAATAGCAAGAACCAAAAGCACTTGCCTCAAATGTTACATACAGAGACAGGAAACATTTCCACCTGAGCCTATGTAATTTCCAACAAAATGATCCCCTGCCCAGTTTTGTTCATGACCACAGAAATTGACAGCAAGTACTGATCACTTGCATGGAATGATGGAGAAAAAAAATAAAAGGGGGGGGGAAGAAACCAAGTAAAAACATGGCCAAACTTCAAACAATAACCAGGGGTCTCCAACTCAGATTAGTTCACAGACACAACACCACAGGAGGACAGCTAAGTTAAAGAGTTCTAGTACTTTGGTTTACTTTAAGTGGCTTGGGTAAGTCTGCCATGTTATTAAAGAATGCATTAATTTGCGCCTCAGTCTTCTTTTACATTTCCTTTCTTTCCTCTAGCACATACTGCTGGAGCTATTACTGTGTGGGACATTGGCAACTGAAGGCCAGGCATTCATGTACTGCCAAAATGGTTCAAATAACAATATCTGACTGGCTTTAACTCAACTACAAATATGTAAAAAGCAAAAAGGGGGGGGTAAAAGGAATAAAAGGTATAGAAGAAACCAGGAAATAGGATGTTTTTGTCTGTTCATTCATGGTACAGATGAAATGGGGGGGCAGTTCCTGGAAAAAAAAAAGAGCTAAGCTAACTCAATTATAAAGAAACATTTAAGAAGTTAAATGTGTATAACTTGGCTGGCAATCAAGAAACAATATAAGAGCTGTCCACAACTCTTCAAAGCATATACATAAAAAGAAAAGTGAGGAATTTTCATCTACTATAGATATGTGAATATATAAAATACTAATGAGCTAAAATATTAATAAAAAAAACATGACCTCAGGAAGCAGGGAAATGCTGGGGCATGGTACAACACTCCTTTAATTCCAGCACTCAGGAGGCAGAGACAGAATCTGTCCTGGTCTACAGAGCAAGTTTCAGAATAGGTGGGGCTACCAAAAAAAAAAAAACCTTGGTTTGCATTTCTCTGATGACTAAAGATATTGAGCAATTCCTTAAGTGTCTTTCAGCCCTTTTAGATTCCTCTATTGAAAGTTCTCTGTTTAGGGGTCTGTATTCCATTTTTTTATTGGGTTTATTTGTTCTTTTGATGACCAATTTCTTGAGATCTTTGTATATTTTGGAGATCAGACCTCTGTCTGATATAGGGTTGGTGAAGATCTTTTCCCATTCTGTAGACTGCCATTTTGTCTTGTTGACCATGTCCTTTGCTTTACAGAAGCTTTCAGTTTCAGGAGGTCCCATTTATTAATTATTTCTCTCAGTGTCTGTGCTATTGGGGTTATATTTAGGAAGTAGTTGCCTGTGCAAATGCGTTGAAGTATATTTCCCACTTTCTCTTCTATAAGGTTCAGTTTGGGTGGCTTTATGTTGAAATCTTTGATCCATTTGGACTTGAGTTTTGTACATGGTGATAGATATGGATCTATTTTCATTCTTCTACATGTTGATGTCCAGTTATGCCAGCAGCATTTGTTAAATATGCTTTCTTTTTTCCATTTTATATTTTTATTTTGTTGTCAAAAATCAGGTGTTCCTAGGAGTGTGGATTAATATTCGGGTCTTTATTTCAGTTCCATTGGTCCTCCTGTCTGTTTTTATGCCAATACCAGGCTACTGATTGCATCTTACACCTATAATAATGGCCAAAATCAAAAACACTGATGACAACTTATGCTGGAGAGGTTGTGGGGTAAAGGGAACACTCCTGTATTGCTGGTGGGAGTGCAAGCTGGTACAGTATCTTTGGATATCTGTAGGGCTATTTCTCAGAAAATTAGAAAACAACCTTCCTCAAGACCCAGTAATACCACTTTTGGGTTTATATCCAAATGATTCTCAATCATGCCACAAGGACATGTGCTCAACTATGTTCATAGCAGCATTGTTTGTCATAGCCAGAACCTGGAAACGACCTAAATGCACCTCACCCAAAGAATAAATAGGGAAAAGGTGGTACATTTGCATAATGGAGTACTACACAGCAGAAAAAAATAAAGACATCTTGAATTTGCAGGCAAATGGATAGAGCTAGGAAACATCATATTGAGTGAGGTAACCCAGACACAGAAATATAATTATCATATGTACTCACTCATAAGTAGTTTTTAAACATAAAGTAAACAAAACCAGCTGACAAATCACAATCCCAGAGAACCTAGACAACAATGAGGACCCTGAGAGACATATATGGATCTAATCTACATGGGAAGTAGTAAAAGACAAGATCTCCTGAGTAAATTGGGAGCATGGAGACCTTGGGAGAGGGTTGGAGGGGAGGGGTGAAGCAGGGAGGGGAGCAGAGAAAAATGCAGAGCTCAATAAAATCATTAAAAAAAGAAACCTTGGGCTACTGGAGGGAAGGGAAGAGGAGAGCAAAGGGGAGGGGAGAGTAGGGGGAGGGGAGGTAAGGAACAACCTGGTAAAATTAGAAAAGATTACTTCTCTATCGAAAGACTGACCATTCTACTAGCCACACTACAGTAAATAGCACATGACAGGGAATGCTACAAACTGCCAGGGACTGGCTTGGGTGAGATTTGTTTAAGTGGAAAGACAAGAATGAACATCTGTTCACCCCCAAGGAAGTCAAAACAAAGTAATGATTCCACCAAACTCTAGCTTGGTGAGCTGGTGAGTATAATTGGGGTTATTTACTGGAGCATAGGTAAAAGGTCTCTTAGAGCAATATGGAGAATCTATAGGCAGATAGCCTGCTTAACTCAAGAGAAGTCCTCCACCATCACCACCAGCAACAAATGCAGATTAACAACTGTCTGCAAGGAGAGGAGGAAACTCATGTGCTGCTTGGTGAACACTCCCTTCTGCACCCCTCCATATGAGCTCTTTTCTGAGACACCCTATGTCTGTTGTGTACCACTCATGCTGCTGCCTCCACTTTCGTTCCAAAAGAAAACCTTGGTAGGGTCTCCTGCGAGGCATTGTAGCTGCTCTAATTTCAACAGTCTAATTTCTGTCTAATTTCAATGGTCATGTCTTCCAGGAAGACAGTGTTCTATAAAAAAGTCCCATTTGCTCACCTGGTGATCCAGAAGTACTGATCTCTGATCTGGCTCAATATAAAGGTACTTGTAAGATTACAAAGGTTAGACTGTTGACTTCAAATTAAACCCAATGTGAATTCTGAATCCTGACATGCACAAGAACTCATGTACTTAAGATAAACCCAGCCTCTTAGATACTCTTAAGATGGCATGTGCTTAGTGAGCTTTTGCTTATTTTTAATTAATTAGAACTTACTCAGATTCTCCAAGGATTTTTCAATTCAACTATAAATAAAAAATAATTATTTAGGTTGAGGTCATTAGCTTGATTGAAGTTAATGTACTCCTGAGTATATAAAATTTGGTTGGTTTATATAAACAGCTATATATAGAGAGAAAGCCAAGTTTGTCAGATTTATAAACAACTTCATAATCTAAAACACTAAAACTAAAACTAAAACTGTCAAGAACTTCTGCTGAGAACAAAAGGCGCAGAGGTAAACTGGAAGATAAACAAATAATCAGTTTAAATCTGGAGCTTCCAATGAAGGAAAACACAGAAGTGCACAGAGACTTGCTGATACAAGGTGGATACCTTAACAACATTACTCTTTGGGAGATGGAAACCATCATCGCAATAAAATGACTCTTTGTTCCCACAAGCCATGTACAGTCTTGAAGAGAACTAAAATGTTACCATGTACATAAGAGTGGGTACCATGACTATTTCTGTTGTGAATATATTTTAGTCAGGATCCTTACGTTTACCAATACAGACAGAGGCATATTAAAACAGAAACTCACTCAAGAAGGACCATATGACAAAAAAATACATATAGCAAAAAAGGAAGGGCAATCAATACAATAGGAAATACAGTTTGTAAAAGTTTACACATCACAAAATTATAGGACTAACTACTTAATAAGACATCTCTTAACAGAATAATCTTAAATAGTAATCAAAGTCAGAATAACCTGCATTAAAAATAAATCAGACTAGAGAAACATCAAAGCATCTACTGTGAACAAAACAGCCAAGAATTTATAGCCACATAGGGTTTTCTGAACTGGGACATGAGGAAGGGAGGAATGGAGGGAGGGAAGAAAGGCTTTTAAAAGGCAGAAAAAAATAAAACAAGAGGGAAACATACAATTTCTAGAAAAGTTTGTTCAATGATCATGTTGTACATTCTCAAAAGAAAAATACATTTGACATTCACCTATTGATCATTTACAATGAGTTGCACCTGGTGCTTAGGATGCAACAGTAGACAAAGCAAAGCCATGTCCTGCAGAAATCTGATTTAGGTGAGCAAAAGAATAAAGGAAAAGAAAACTATCTAGTATAACTTAGAGATCCTCAGCCCAAATCCCAGTCAGTCATGATCATAGGAAATTGAAACCAAGAAATAACTATGGGGAAGTTGGTCAGAAATCTGCACTAAAAACAAGATAGGTATTCTAGAAGACAATATATCAAGGTCTCAACGTTTACCCACTGAAAAATTCATTTCTAAGTCATGATTTTATGACACACACTCAAATTTTAGATGATAACAAGTAGTTGACAGCATTCTGTATACTTTAAAGAACTACATGAAATACTGTACATTGTGTATTTTTAATAAAAAGAAATATTTTATCTAAATTCATGTCATTCTCAATTAATTTTTCTTAAAAAAATAGTTTTGCTCCTACTGTCAAATGATCAATTTCAGTAGTCAAAGAAATCGAGGGCACGGTAGCCTATTCCCCAAAGGGAACACATGCCTTTGTGTAGTGCCCCCCTGAAGTCCCAGGACTGTTGGTCTGATTAATGAACACATATAGTGGAAGTGAGCATGTCTGCCACAAAAGATACTGCAACTTCATTTAGGGTTTTATGGGGGGGGCTGTTTTGTTTATTTTAGAATGCCACTAATTTTGAGTGATCTGAGCTATCACATAAAGATACGCAAGCAGCCTTTGTTATGGTTCACATGACCCTCCAATCAACCCAAAGAAACAATTAACATCTATGTGAATGAACTATGTTCCAAGATAATCCAGGACCATCAAGCCTTGAGATAACTATCTCCTTAACTGAAACCTTCACTGCAACACTGGAAAGTCTAAAACTCTAATGGCTTGAAAGGTAAAAACTACATTTCTAAAATGCTATGTAAACTGAAATTCAACCAAACCCATACACAATTTACAAAGAAGAAATGAGCAAATTAAGGTGGTAGCCAAGAGTAAGATCAAATCTTGATATGAATGCATTTAGCTGTTATGGAATATTGAAATTCTAAGGAAGTAATATAATATAGTAGCATCATATAGGTTCAAAGTCACAAGTAGCAGTAGGTTTAATATTAAAATGGTATCACATGATTCTATTGGCATGTATAGTTCCAGCTTCTGAAAAGTAAATAATGTAATATATCCAAGTATGCTTAAGTTATTATAGCTGTCTATAATGCAAACAGGTTTTATCTGAAACTCAGAACACATTCTAACATACAATTTTTTTTTACTGTTTTATAACACCTTCACTTCTATACCTTGATTGACACATTCTTTTCCATAACTAATTCCTCTATTTGAATGCAGAATCCTATTCATTAATGCCATCTCTTAGAATTTGCTTCATTAATATTTTCTTTTGTCTTCAACCTTTACCCACTGTCTCCTACAAATTATCCTTATCAAGGGTCATAAAATAATAATATATGCTCATTGCCTTTATTTCAACGTATATTTAATGCTCAAATTACTACATCCTAATTTTATTAGCTTTACTAATGAACTGTTTTACTAAAACAGTTTTCCATTAAGTTTGGAAAAAGTCAACCAACTTGCCTGGTTTCATTTCTCACTCTACTAGGCAATGGCTACTTCAACTCATTAGGTCTCTGTGAAACTCCCTTCCACTGATTTCCAGGATACAACAGTACTGTAGTTCTCCTCTAGCTGGTATTTTTCTATCCATTACAATAGGTTCCTTCCTGGGAATTCCCTGGGGTTTTACCATACAGGTTATGGTTTCAATCTGCTCCTGATTTCAGAACTATAAAAATAATTTTATTCATTGATCACTCCAAAATCATGAACTTTTCCAATATATTTTCATAACATAAACTTATTTCTATTTGTTATATCTCTCTCTAACAATTGTTTCAAAATATCATAAAACCATCACTAACTTAAAGTACTTCTATAGGTATATTATACAATAACACTTGTCACAAGTGCCTATCAAGCACCTGAAATGCAACTACTCTGGACTGAGAAGCATATTAAGAGTAAAGTACACAATGGATTTCAAAGACAATGAAAAAACTAACAATGCATACAGTTTTAATAATTTTATATTGATTACATGATGAAGTAATACAGATATATTGGGATAAAATATATTAGGAAGATTAATTAAAGTCATATCTTTTAATTTTTAAATTTTAATGTGGCTATTAAATTTTTTTAATTATGTGGCCCATGTTATAATTTTACTCTACACATTAAATGAAAAAAAAAAACATAGTACTTACAAACAATAAGACTAAGAAAAAGAGACAAGTGATATTTTTCTATGCTGCAGTGTATTTTACCTTGATAGCTGTGGAATCACTATTGAATGATGAAGAAGGGGAAGAGGAGCTGCCATCACCAGGAATGTTACTCATGCTAATCCCAGCACTGAGGACACAGATGCAGAAAGAGTGGAAGTTTTAGGCCAGCCCATGATATTACATAACAAGATCTTGTCCAAAAGAAAAAACAGATTGAAGATTAACTGGATGACAGGGCACTTACCTAACACACGAGACCCCAAGTAGTTCCTTTACACTAATACAAATATACTCAAAACTCAGAATGGTAAAGTACTACATCATATCAAATAAAAACAATGCCAATTCATAAAAGGCAAGTAATTAATATTTGATCTCTTACATGACATTATTATATATTAGTTTTTCCCTGATCCCCTTTAACAATGAGACTGATATAACTATAAGGTGAGTATTTGTCATATGTTCAGAACCAACAGAACAAAGTGGCAAAATCAGGCAATCTGGCTACAAACACTCACCCTCTCTGGCATAACTTTTTATGGACTAAACAAAAGTAATGTTTAAAAAACCAGCATGTTCTACGCTTTGCACTATTCTTAAACTAAGGCTAAGAGAAAAAAAGGTCAGATTGTAAATAAAGCTGCCACTAAGCTAAATACAAATATAAAAACTACAGAAATTTTACATTTACAATCAAACTGTGAGAGAAATGAAGAGTCCAGGAAGAAACAGTGAATGAAAGCACACAGGAACCTTCTTCGAGCTCAACTCTTCAGAGGAGACATCCTCAAAACATACAAGTCTCTTGAGCCAAAAGAAGGAAGTAGCCATACTTATGTATGGAGCCTTTTGAAGTCCTACATATACTTCTGCTTCATGAAGTTTCTTGAGAAACACATGCATGATTCTAGCACTTAGGAAGAATCAGAAAGATCATGAGTTCAAGGTCATCCATAGTTACACAGTAAACTCCAGGTAAGACTGGGCTAAATGAAATCCTGTCTCAAAAACAAAAGGACAAACAAAAAAAGTTGCAAAGGAGTTAAGGAGTAGGGAATCAGTTCTTTAATAATTTCCGGTTTAAAAAAAACTGTGGAAATAATTCATATGTGAATGGCAAGACTGTATACCCTGTATTTTTATATGCAGTTTGTCAAAGAAAAGAAGGTATGTTTTTAGTTAGGAAGAAAAAGGGGATCAGCAGGCATAAGAGAAAGACAAAGGATAATAATAAGCCCATCAAACACCCTCAAAATAAACTTTGCATGTTAGGGTTTCGATTACATTGATACTCTGAACAAAAACATATATGCCCCTGAGCCAAAAGAAAAAAGTGTTTATATTACAGTTTATACTTCCAAACAACAGTCCATCTTTGAAGGAATTCAGGGCAGAAACCTAAGGCAGTAACCTGGAAGCATAGTTGACACATAGACTAGAGGAATGTTGCTTACTGGTTGCTCCTCAAGGCTTAATCAGCCTGCTTTCTTATAAAACCCAACTCAGGGGTGTTACCTCCTACAGTGAGCTGTGCCCTCCCACACCAATCACCAGTCAAGAAAATGTATCACTATCTTGCCCATCAATATAACCAACATACGAGATAAACACACACACGCACACACACACACACACACACACACACACACACACACACACACGAAAAACAAAAAAATTCATACATATCCTTAAAAGAATATATGCAGAAAATGCAGTTGTATGTAGAGTCAACAGATTAGAATGTAAGAATGCAAGTCCTCATGAGCATTCTTGATTGAGAAATTTCAATCAAGTGAACACAGATTTGTTCAAATTTATAAATAATACTAAAGTCCAAAACTAAAAATAAGTAAAATCATGCTGAATAGTAAATTATAGAGCCAGGAGATGGTGGTGCACGCTTTTAATCCCAGAACTCAGGAGGCAGAGGCATTTGGATCTCTGTGAGTTCCAGTCCAGCCTGGTCTACAAAATGAGTTTCAGGACAGCCAGGATGTTATCTTACACAGACAAACCCTGTCTCACAAAACCAAAAATCTAAGTGTTAAAGACATCAAAAAATATGACTTAAACACAAGAGCTGTCAATACATAAGCACAAGTCCTCTCCCATGGTTTAACACTGAACATTTCATCCCAAGCTCATGTTTTAAATGTTTGTTCCTTAGCTGGTAGCATTATTTAGGGAAGACAATGGAACCGTTAACAGATGGGAAATAACTGGGGATATAAGCCTTTGAAGGTTATAGTCCATGGATCTCATTCTTTACATGTGTGATATAAACAATTGCCACTAAATGATCCTCCCACCTTGAGCTACTTGCCATGAAAGACTAAAACCCTGAGATCTTGATGATATAGGACATCCTTCTAAATATATGCTGCTTTTATTGGCTAATGAATAAAGCTGCTTTGGCCTATGGCTTAGCAGTATGTAGCTAGCTGGAAGAAAGATATATATAGAGAGAGAGTAGGCAGAGTCAGGGAGACACCATGTAGCTGCCAAAGGAGAAAGACACCAGAATGGTACTAGGTAAGCCACAGCCTCATGGCAATACACAAAACAATAGAAATGGGTTAACTTAAGAAACAAGAGAAAGCTAAAAATACACCTAAGTTATTGGCCAAACGGTGTTGTAATTAATATAGTTTCTGTGTGATTATTCAGGTCTGGGTGGCAGGGAATGAAAGAGCAGTCTTCTATTACAGCCTGAGTCAAAATAAAACTTCCTTTCCTTGGTTTTGCACCAAGTTTTTGTTGTTCTTGCTGTTGTTGTTTTGGTGGGTTGTTTTTTTGTTTTTTTGGGTTTTTTTTTGTGCTTTGAGACAGGGTTTCCCTAGGTAACCGTACCTATCCTGAAACTAGCTCTGTAGACCAGGCTGGCCTCAAACTAAGAGATATGCAAGCCTCTGCCTCCCAAGTACCAGGATTAAAGGTATACACTACCACACCCAGTTTGTATCAATTACTTTTAAATTTTTAATTAACTTTATCAAGAAAAACTTTTAAATGTTTTTAAATAAAAAACATTATACACCTAAATTTACCAGATCAAAACTATACACATCTCGAAAAACTTCAGTACAGGTGTAGTACAGCCATTCTGAAACTGTAGAGCATCAAAGTGACTTTCATAGTTTCATTTCCAAATATATGTTATGCACTTATCCAAAACCAAAAATGAAAATTCCAGGACATAGCTAGAACTAAAAAGACAATTAACTTCATATCATCTTTCATAATCCATGGGCTATTGCTCACACTGAGTCATTCCTCATCCTAATATTTATTATTTCTTGTTTACTATTCTACATGTAATACTATACTCACATATAAAGTTGTTTACATATATACATACATATATATCTGCCTAGACTCCACATGAGAGGAAGATCAGTTTTATCTGAGACAGTATGACTTTGCTAAGTATATATTCTAAATCCTTCCACTTTTCTACAAGTTTTGTATATTTTTCTTTAGAACTGAATATAATCTGTTTTATATATGCTAATTTTCATTATCACATTACAAAGATATAAATATGCATATATATGCATTAAAGAAAACAGATAATGGTACAATCTCTCATGTGCATGGGTTGGTAGGATTAAGTTTGTGAAAATGGCCTCAACATGCCTTCATGATCAAAGTTCTGGGAACTTTAGTAATAGATGGAATATACTTCAAAATACTGAAAACTATATACAACAAACCTACAGTCAATACTATATTAAATAAAGACAAATAGAAAATTTCCTCTAAACTCAGGAATAAGACAAAATGTCCACTCACTGTTCTCTTGTTTGCTTTAGTGCTTAAAGTCTTAGCTATATCAATTAGACAAGAAAAGACATAAAAGTGATTAAAAATATGAAAATGAAGTAGTCAGAAAATCCCAATTTGCAGATGGCATGATTCTTTACTGAAAAGACAATACTGAGGGCTAGAGAGATAACTCAGTGATTAAAAACACTTGCTGTTCTTCCAGAAGATACCAGCTCTGGCACTTACTTACCACACATAGACACAATATATAACTTTTAAAAAATTTAAAGACTCTATTGAGTTTACTAGAAAAGTCTTAGACCTAATACACACTTAGCGCAAAGTTGTAAAATATAAAAGCAGTATTTAAAAACGTAAAGCTATAGCTTTCATAGCCAGGTGATGGTGGCACATGCTTTTAATCCCAGCACTCAGGAGGCAAAGGCAGGCGGATCTCTGTAAATTCAGAGCCAGCCTGATCTACAAGGACAGGCTCCAAATCTACAGAGAAACCCTGTCTTGAAAAACCGAAAAAAGAAAACCTACAGCTTTCATTTATACCATTAGTACAATCTCAGAGAAATTAGAAAAAAAATTATTCCATTCAAAAATAACTCCAATAAAAAGATGAATAGAGAATCCTTGGTGTTTTTGATTTTGGCCATTCTGACAGGTGTAAGATGGTATCTCAAAGTTGTTTTGATCTGCATTTCCCTGATTGCTAAGGAAGTTGAACATGACCTTAAGTATCTTTTGGCCATTCGAACATCCTCTGTTGAGAATTCTCTATTCAGATCCTTACCCCATTTTTTAATTGGGGTATTTAGAAT
>PVIU01010978.1:0-67150 GCA_004026605.1 Ondatra zibethicus
CGGCCTCTTTTTTTTTTTTTTAAATCTTTTTTTCATTATACATACCAATCCCAGTTCCCACTCCCTCCCCTCCTCCCATTCCCTGCACTTTCTCCTCCACTCCAACCCTCCATCCACTCCTCAGAGAGGGTAAGGCACATTGCTTTGGGGAAGGTCCAAGGCCCTCCCTACTATATCTAGGCTGAGCAAGGTATCCCTCCAAAGAGAATAGGTTCCCAAAAAGCCAGCACATGCAGTAAGGGATAAATCCTAGTGCCACTGCCAGTGGCCCTGCAGTCTGCCCCAGCCATGCAACTGTCACCCACATTCAGAGGGACTAGTTTGGTCCTGTGCTTGTTCCTTCCCAGTCCGGCTGGAGTTGGTGGGCTCCCATTACCTCAGGTAGACTGTTTCAGTGGGTGTCCCTATCATGGCCTTGACCTCTTTGCTCATATTCTCATTCTCCCTTTGAATGGAGCTCAGTCCAGTGCTCCGATGTGGGAAGAGACCCTGTCTTAAGGCAGATAGTGATAAAGGAATTTACCCAACATCCTCTTCTGCTCTCCACATGAGCATGTGCACTTGTGGTGCACATGTATACAACACAGACACACACACACACACACACAGACACACACACACACACACACACAAAATACTGTAGTAGCTGTTTACAATAAAATCACTGGCAGAAACTCGGGAAGGTAATGTTCTTTGTGGGTTCAACAAGGATCAGCCTTTTGAAGCTTGCAAGAACTGCCTGGGGGTAAGGTCTGGGCTCCCCAGGAAGTATATGGCTGCTTATGGTGGAACCTCTCTCTAGGCCACGCTTCCTTAGAATTCCCAGATGGTTTCCTGAGGGTGTCCAGAGGGCTCATTCTTGGTCCCATTCCTCAGTGGAATCGTGTCTCCAGTGAACTCAGGCCTCTACAGGTTCCTTTTGCCTTAGCTGTGGCTGTCACCTCATCACTCAAGTCCCTCATCCTGAAAGATGCTGACAGTTGGGTAGGTAGAGGGGAAGACAGACAAGCACAGGGGGGCTGGATTTCTGCCATGGTAAGTCCAAAGAAAAACATGCGAAACCAAGAAAGAATCCATTGAGCTTCATGAGTTTACCCCACAACACCAACCAGTATTACAGCCTGCTCCTTTTTAGCTAGGCACTGTACTCAAAGTCTACAGGTGCCAAACATTTCACTTTATCCTTTTCTAAGTGGCTCGAGGAACTATTACTATGGTGCCCATTCACAAGGTGAGGAAACAGGCTCAGAGGGAGTTAAGAACTAAGTTTGCCGGCACTGGGCAGGCCTCCTTATTCTTGACTGCTCATTATAATCACCCGTGGCTCAGGGGGCCCAACTCCACTGCAATCCCAGCAGAGAATCTATGGCAATGTGGCAGAGCACTGGCATGCCTGAAGCTCCCTGGGTGATCTCAGGGTGCGGCTCAGACTGAGCCCTCCTGCTCCTCAGTCTTTGCTTTGTGGCTTGAAGGTGTCAAGGCCTGAGACCCAGAGCTCCAGATAGGAAGGAGGATGACAGCCGCTGCTACTGCGGGTCTTTAGCTTACTCCTGTCACATGGGCGATGCGGAAACAAAGCACAAGAGTCTATGAAAGGTAATGGAAAGAGCAAACTGCCACGATCAGGGACTGGAAAGTGGGACCAAGTTTCCTTCCCTTCTAGCCCATGGCCCCGAAGAGAAAGGGTCAAAAAGCAAAGGAATTTTGTCATTAGATGTTCGAAGCAGAATTGACTTAGAGATATTCAGTTAGAATTGGACAGAGTAAGGCTGGAAATATAGTTAATTTGGTAAAGTGCCTTCATGGTAAACAAAGGGGGAAAAATCTGAGAAATTAAAAGAACCCGAGGAGACAGGTGGGCGTACACCTCTAATCTCAGCCCTTGGGAGGTGAAGGCAGGAAAATCAAGGCCAGACTTAACTCTATAGCAAGTATTCATAGTGAGTTTGAGGCCAGTCTGGGCTACATGAGACCTTGTCCCCCCAAACCAAACCAAACAGGTTAAGTGACAGGTGAAGGTCCATTAAAACCCCGTTTTTTGCCATTGGGATCTTTTCCCACCTGCTGGTAGCTTGACTCTGTCTTTCAGGTTGGAGGGATGTTGGGGGCTGGGTGTTTGGCTCTCTCAATCCACCAGCCCACAGAATGTCTTCCCTGGCAGGCCAAAGCTTTTAAAATGCACTCTCAAAGTATGCTTGTTAAAAATACTCCACTCTGGGAGTGGAGTCCTAGCCACTGAATTCCTAACAAGCTCCCCTAATGATTTGGCCACACCAGGTGTGATTGAGTGCCTCATAAAGCACTGATCCTCTCTCCTGAAAGCTGGCATGATTCTAATAGACTCCAAGGCCTTGAGCACTTGATAAACTACAAATGCTGTCCCCTTAGTCCCGGCCCCGCTGAGATGTACATACAGGTGGAAAAGAAGCTGAGCCATCCTACCCTGAAGCCTGCGGCTATTCTGTCTATGGCACCTCGGGGCAGGGCATGGCCATTTCTAAAGGTGGTGTGTGTGTGTGTGTATGTTGGACCTTGTGCATGCAACAAAAACACACTACCACTGGTCTACAGCCCCGGCCTGTTTTTACTGAATCTGGGAAGGTCGTCTCCAAAGAAGACTCAAACATTCCCTGTTAGTTAACATTCCAGGTGATGATGTCACAGCATATACACATCTTTCGCTTGAACTTATATTTACAAATGGAGAACATATTTCCTTTGCCTTATTTGAAATTTATCATTCTCAGGTAGGAAACTAGGCGAATGGAGGTGAATAGATGTATATAAGGTTATCTTTTGTTTTCTATAGCATCTCAGTGAGGAACCTGATTAGGATTCAAGTAAGAGGTTGCCTATGTAAGTGGCTTATCGAATTACTTTTGCTTAGACATGCAGGAAAAGGACTAGGGGTTAGAGAGTTACCTAAGGATAGCAGACTAAGGATCCTGCAGGTCCCCACAGAGTGCAAGTGACCTGCAGTTGCCCCAGTTATCACTACTGTTGTAGAGGGGCAGGCTGCGTCCCACCGCCTGGCTAGCTTAACCCCTGAAATAACCACACAAAAATTGTATTAATTAAATTACTGCCTGGCCCATTATATCTAGCCTCTTATTGGCTAACTCTCACATCCTGATCTAATCCATTTCTACCAATCTGTGTTCACCACAAGGTCATGGCTTACTGGGAAAGATCCTAACCAGTGTCAGTCTCAGGCAGGAGTTTCATGGAGTCCTTCACATTACCCTTCCTCCTCCCAGCATCCTGTTCTCTTTTCCATGCCTATCTATGTTCTGCCCTATCAAAAGGCCAAGGCAGTTTCTTTATTCAACCAATGAAAGCAACACATAGTCAGAAGGACCTCCTACACCATTTCCCCTTTTCTGTTTAAACAAAAAAGAAAGGTTTTCACTTTAACATAGTAAAATTACATATAACAAAACAGTTATCAAGCAAGAATTACAGTTACAATATTTATATCTATTTTATCTTTTATCATAACAAAGGAAAACAATAACTATAACTATTTATCTATTCTTCAACTCCATCAAAGACTCCAGAAGGATATAATATTACCTAAGTAAACAAGAAGTAAGCAACTTCCAAAACTCTAGAAATGACAGAGACATCTTGCTGCCTGGACAGTCACCCAAAGTTTTTCTGTACCATTGGGGCATCCATACAGGCCCATAGTATCCAGCAGACAATTCCATGAAGCAGGAAATTTCAAAGACAGTTCAGTCACTTTCTTCTGTATCCTGCAGAATGTCTTGCAGATTCTTTCATGAATCAGGAACCCTGAAGGATCATCTCACCTTTAGGCAAGTTCAGCAATCCTCTCTCTGCAGGTTCTTTGTGTCCAGTTAAGCAGTCCAGGCAAGAGCAGTTTCTTGCCCAAATGGCTAACCAACTCCATAAGGAGCCTCTTCAATGCCCATCTTCCTCTTGAAGTAGATTGGTGCTGCCAGGAGCAGACGTGTCTCATTGTCATGAAAAGCCCTAAGTTATTAAAACATTAAATGCCATATTCAGTAGTCTTTGAAAGATATGAAGAATGCCTATCTGAAATATATCTATGCACATTTAGAAAATCTAACTAACATGACTACAAACTTGACTATTATAGATGATTATCTATTAACAATCTATATCTCCTAATTATACATTACATTTTTAAATGAGCTACACAATCACAATACCTTAATCAAGATCAGAAACACATATACATATAACAAAATTGACCTTAAATTTGTATTAATAAAGCAAAATCCATACCAATGCAAATTATTCATATCTATATCATATCCCCCTTTAAATGTAAAAGAACATTTATAAACAATATTTGGGAATATGAACGTAGTTATTTCTCTCCAAACTTCTTTGTGCTGTATGGGGGCGCTGTTAATCAGGTCTTTCATGGTATATCCTGTATTCTAGGTTCATCTCAGTCGGCAGTTGAGCAAAGTAAGTTTTTGAGGGTGTTCACAGCAACCTTTCAGGAGGGTGTGGTCTATCAAACCATATTTGCCTGTAGGCAATCCACAGGTTCTCATCTTCTGTGAAAACAAAAGAAGAACCTCTTTTCCAAAGCATCATATCCTTAGACCCAAATTCTGAAGTCATTATACCTTCATAATATATATGCTGGTTTAGCTTAGCTTATACAATGAAATGTCTCTCTGTACTTAGCTCCTTCACAGTCAAAAAATTTAAAGAAAACACAATAATACACATAATCCAGACTCTCTGTGAATTTTCCATTTTTACATGGCTTATTTTTCTTTATGACTTTACTCTGTCTCTTTAAAGACTTTACCTTTTTTTAAAGCATTAACTTTATTTTATGACTATATACTCTTTTTATTTTCTCTCCCAAGTCTATGTACATTTATCTAACAGTATGACCCATTTATAGGTCTTTTATGTCTGAATCTGTCCTTATTGCATCGTCTGTAATTCTCTACTGTCTTGAAGAGCTTTTAAAATGCTAAGCAGCTTGGTTGCAGCTGCTCTGGATGTTGGCTCCATCTCTTTCCAATTTCAAAATGGTGGACGTACCATTTCTGCTAGCTCTGGGGCCGCCAGGTAGGAGCCGCACTCAGCAATTTAACTCTGAGAATGAGCGTGCAACACATAAACTCTTACTATCTGAGTTACGGCCAAATCTGCCCCGCAGAGCACTGCACAGCCTGTAAACATCTCTGTGTATGGTGGCAGAAATCCGCCATGCTCTCCTGCTTGTGCACGCGTAGTAGACCTGATCCCTGCTGCCTGCCCAGGCAGGGAGCACTGAGTCACAGTTATGGTCTCAGCTACTTTTCTGCAAACCCTGAGTGGGCACAGAAACATCCAGGCCCACAAATGCCATTGAAATGCTTAGTAGCTGGCGGCACAGCCCAGGAAGCCACATTTTAAAATGGCACAGCTTTTTTCTTCCTGTGGCTGCTGAGTCAGGAAAATTTCTCTGCAACAGCCCACCAGCAAACAGCAAAAGGTTGTGTTAAACTCTATATTTGTGTCTAGAATTCCTTTTCAAGCCCTCTCAGTTTTTATGTGGAGTCAGTTTACCACGTTGGGCACCACTCTGTTATAGAAGGGGCAGGCTGCGTCCCACCACCCGGCTAGCTTGACCCCTGAAATAACCACACAGAAATTGTATTAATTAAATTACTGCCTGGCCCATTATATCTAGCCTCTTATTGGCTAACTCTCACATCCTGATCTAATCCATTTCTACCAATCTGTGTTCACCATGAGGTTGTGGTTTACCAGGAAAGATCCTACCAGTGTCAGTCTCAGGCAGGAACTTCATGGTGCTGCCACACTGCCCTTCTTCCCAGCATTCCGTTCTGTCTATTCCGCCTATCTAAGTTCTGTCCTATCAAAAGGCCAAGGCAGTTTCTTTATTCAACCAATGAAAGCAACACATAGTCAGAAGGACCTCCTACACCACAGGACTTCCTGCTATCTAGGCAGCAGGAACAAAGAGGGGACAAAGGGAAAACTTGACTAGGTAACTCTTACAGACATTCTCTTGTATGTCCTCTGTCAGATATTATGCCATGGAGTCACTTCTAACTTTGAGAAACTCTGGGAAAGGCATTAAAATTGTGTATGTGTTTCATTTATTTATTTACTTATAAATAAATAAAGCAAATGATATCGCTGCCCTTAATAAAACCGCTTTGTTTTTGTCAAAACAAAAGGGAGAATAGATGTTCCGTTGTGAATTGCCAAGGTAACCCAATGCTGGTTTTAATGTGAGGACTTACAAAGGGAAGGAGCAGCAGGCAACTAGCCCATAAGGACCACTTTGGCTGTCCCCATCTGAAAGAAAGTAGTCCCCTTCAGCTGTTGCCTATTCATAGTTGTCCTTTATTTTTCTTCAGACATCAAGAAAATGACAATTCCCAAGTAGGAAGTCAGTCTCAGTATGTAATTGCCATTTCTGTTGCTCAAGAACAATTAGAGACCCTAATGCTCATATGCAGCACAGTTCAACCTGTGATAATGAGGGAACTAAAGCTGGACGCCTGGCATTTCAATATGCTATTTTGCTGAGCACCTCTTGGCATTTAGGTCTCTAAATGGATGAGGGAGGCAATGCATTTCTCACCTCCCCCCACGGGGTTGCCATAGAACCAGCTCCCCCCTCTTTTATGGAATTGAGTGAATGTCTCTATGGCAAACCATTTATTTCAGTTCACCATCATCCCATGTGAACACTTAATAGGGGGAGGTCCAGCTCGCTGCATCTAGTACCATGCTGAGACATGAAATGTCCTCCACTTGCAAAGTGCCAGTGTTCCTGCTTTGTTCTTTAAGCCATTTCCTGTTGGAGTTCTGTGATAAGGGATTCATTCCTGTGTTTGAGTTTTGAGATGGGATCTCAAAACTTTCTCAGGGCAGCCCAGACAAGCTGGAATTCCACATATACACACGCCGCCACTCTGGTTAGAGATGTAGGGGTTTGAGTGTGTGTTGTTTTTTCCTCCTCAGAATGCCCCTATCACAAACCCCTGGGTTTCGAGTCAGGGGAGGTCACACCAGATCAGATCACCTGCTCCAGCCCAGAGCAGTATGTTGGCTGGTACTCCTCATGGACAGCAAACAAGGCCCGGCTCAACAGTCAAGGCTTCGGGTAAGTAAGGCACACAGCCCAGGTGGAGTCATACTTAAAAAAAAAAAAAAAAAAGATGTGCTTTGAAAAATTAGGTCCGTCTCACAAACGAATGGCACGTAAAGCACCTTATTCAACAAACCTCAACTGAGTGCCTTGTTGTGCCAAGGCTGCAAGTACAATGGTGGCATTGGTGAGTTCCTTGGCATTAGTGACACACAGTGACCAGCGGGAGACAGACTGGAAGCACAGCCCTGCGCACCCATTTAGCTCAAGGGATGAACACTGCTGGGGAAATGGGGAAAGAAAGGAAGGCCTCATCAGCTAAAGATGCCAGGGAAGTCTTTCCTAAGGAAAGACCCCGAGGATCCCAGAGTTGGGATGATGCCCCTTGGTGCTAGGAGTCCCTCAAAAAATCTGTCACCTGTTGGCTTTTTGTAGAGATTTATAGAGGATGGCTCCTGGTAATTTGGTGTGTTCCTGGCAGGTGCGCTTGGCTTTCCAAGTATCAGGACAGTAGCCAGTGGCTACAGATAGATTTGAAGGAGATCAAGGTGATTTCGGGTATCCTTACCCAGGGACGCTGTGACATAGACGAGTGGATGACAAAGTACAGCGTGCAATATAGGACTGATGAACGCCTGAACTGGATTTACTATAAGGACCAGACTGGAAACAATCGGGTAAGTGGGACTCACTCCAGCTCACATCCCTTGAGACTTGCCCCAGCCCATGCTCCTGCTGTCCATGAGTGTGTCCTAACACTGACCCCTCTGCATGCTGGGCCATTTGTGTTCCATCTCCACTGTAAGATCTGCTCTCTTTCCCAGATGTAGCCCGGGCCACTAGCAGTTTGTAAATGAATGCTGCACTTTTGTGCCAAAGAGGTAATTTTCTAGTTCTCAGTAACAGCTTAAGATCACTTGAAAACACTACCCTGGCTATTTGGACTGTTCCAAACTCACTGGATCATTGACTGTGGGGTTTCATGGGCCTGACTTACTTGCTAGCACTCATTTGCATAGTTATGGCCCCTTCTTACTATTGACCAAGACAGCTGCAAAGGAAGCCTAGCAAGTTAGCCACTTTGTGGCTAGAGAGATGGCTCAGTGGTTAAGAACACATATTACTCTTGCAGAGAAGCAGAGTCCAGCTCCCAGAACCCGGATCATAATGTTCTATAACCCCAGTTCCAGAGGATTAGGTGCTTCTGGCTTCCAAGGACATCTGCACTCCCTGGCACATAGCCACACACAGGCATGCACGAATACACATAACAGTAAAAGCAATACTAAAAACAAGTTTGAAAATATTAGCAATTGCTAATATTAAGATGGACTAATATTAATTGCCTAAATGGCTATTTAAAAGATGGTGTCAGTCCAGACACACTTAATCTATTAATCCTTGTAGGCTGAGTTCTAGATCTTCACTATGAACTAACCACATTAAGCACCTGGCTATCTTTGCAATCAAAAAAAAAAAACTAGCTGTTTGGAAATGAAAATGCTAATCCATTTTTTTTTTTGGCCCACCAACAAGGAATTCTTCAGGCTATTTCTGATCTCTCTCCTGCCCTCTCAATGTGCAGCCCAGGCTGGTCCGGATCCTCTTGCCTCACTCTCCTGAATGCTGGGATTACAGGCATGTGCCACCGCTTCCAGTTCTCCTCAGACTATTTTTGACATTTAATCGGATTATGTAGATATGTGTGACTGATAATCAGAAGGCCTTATAGTCCATAGTGACAGTTTGCACAGTAAGACAAACACAGGTTGAAGTTCTGAGGAGTCTGACACAATGGGAAAAACCGTTTTGATGCTTTTTTTGAGACAAGGTTTCATGCATCCCACGCTGGTCTCTAATTTGCATATGGCTGAGGATAACCTTGGACTTCTGCTCCTCCTGCTTCTATCCATCTCCCGAGGGCTGGGATTGTAGCTGTGTACCATGGACAGTTTATGTGGTGCTGGGGATCAGAACCCAGTATTTTGTGCTTGTTAGTCAAGCACACTACCAATTGGCCCACACCCTGAGCACCTCCTAATTTCATTCTCTGGCCTTACCAGTTAGTTGTATTCTCCAAAAGACATTAGAATTCTTTTTTAAGCCTTGGGCTTGTGAAGGCCTTGATGACGCTTTGAAGGAGCACTCCACCCCATTCACAGAAGTCTCAGGTCATATCCCATCAACTCCCTCTTCATTTTCTTCTGACTCGAATATGCTAAAGGACAAACAGCTTAAAGAGAAGGCAGCTCAGGCCTTTTTGCTAGGAAGAAAGGCAAGATCACCGCAAACAACGGCCGCCTATTTTGTGGCTAGATAAAGCTAAGTGCAGCAGTTAAATATTTTAAAGAGAAAGTTACAGGAGGAAATGAAATGCTCTTATGTCATGGAGCAGAACACTGTGACCCTGGAAAGAGTATGAAGAATTCAGAAATAGCGTCAAGCACCTACAACATTTTATGTTGCTTCCTGAAAAACATTAAGCAAACCTTTTATCTCTATGTCAACACCACCTTCTCCTTTCCAGAATTTTCCCTCTAGTTTAGTCTGTTTGTAAAAAAATATTCTTCCAAGTCTAAAAGGCACTTGTCACTTGGAACATAGTAGAAACACACATTTAAGCTTTGCCTTCCAACTTCAGAGTCAGGTGCAGGTTTGACTTGAGTGCATCCTGGATATCTTAGGAACACGTGAACACCTCTCTTGTGTGGGATGAACCCTTTCATTTTTTTTTGTCAAAGGGCAAAGGATTAAAATGGAAAATTTGTGAAGAGACAAGATGTATATTCTAGCAACCATCCAATTGGACTCTGTAATGACAAAAATACTCATGTCTGTACTGGCCGCCATGCTGACTAGAGGTCATGTGCGGTTGCTGACCACTTTAAATGTAGCTAATGTGGGCTGGGCAGGTGGTACTGTGGGAGAGTGCTTATTTGGCACATACAAGGCCTTGGCATCCTACCGTGCATGAGCATGTACACACACACACACACACACACACACACACACACACACATGCACACACGTGCACACACACAGGCAAGAAACTAAATTTCCATCTACTTTCACTTCATATAAATTTAACTGGGCACACATAGCTACTGGCTACCATTTTGGATAGTGCAATGTCCCCAGAGCATGTAGCTGTTTGCAATCATCCAGCCAGATTTTTATGGGTTGCTGCAAGTTTTCTGTAGTTAAGCCACTTTCTAAGATTCTCTATTGTCCAAAATGAGGCTGGGGCAGTGAGATGGCTGAGCAGATAAAGGTACTTGCCACCAAGCATGGCAACCTGAGTTCAAGACTTAGAACCCACATAGCAGGAGAGAACTGATTTGACTCCCGAAAGTGGTGTTCTGACTTCCACACACATACTGTGGCACATATGCATGCACGCATGCACGCACACACACACACACACACACATTTGTGTGTGGATATTATATGACCAGATTTTTTTCCCTCTATTTAGGTCTTCTACGGAAATTCAGACCGGAGTTCTACAGTCCAGAATTTACTGCGGCCCCCCATCATTTCCCGCTTCATCCGACTGATCCCTCTAGGCTGGCATGTCCGAATTGCCATCCGGATGGAGCTGCTTGAGTGTGCCAGCAAGTGTGCCTGATGCCCATTCGGCCCATTCCTTTCAGCTCAGTCCTGCCACAGTGGGGAGAGCTTGGTGGGGGGATGGGGAGCACCTGACATGTCACTGTGATGAACAGGGCTGTATCTTCTAAGTACTTTAAAATGTAGATTTTGGGTAGAGAATATTTCATTTTTAAAAAGATATAGTTTGGAGTTTCAATGGAAGAAAAAAAAAGAGCATTTCTTCAACTCGGCCAAAGAAAATAAGAACAAAGAAAATATCCCTCAAACCATTTTCTTACATAAACCTAAATAGCAGGGGTAATTTGCTGCTGTCGCTCGCTCCCTCTCTCTTTTTCTTTTTGTCTAAGTGACACTGTCAAAGGTGCAGACCCAGAGGAACACAAAGCAGCTCTAATAATTTGAAAATTCTTTTTGGCTCTTACCACATTCAGAGCAGGAACATACGATTTTGCAAAGCCTCACAAGAATGCTGAAGGCTTGCCTTTACAACTTTCATTAAATCCTGACTAAAATGGACTGGAGACAAGCAGGCAGGCACAAATAAAGCAGTGGGGAGCCTGTAGCATGGGACTGAGAGACTGTAAACAGCAACCAACCCACCAAGAGACCAACTCAGCAACCAACCAACCCACCAACCAACCAACCCACCCAGCAACCGACCAACCCACCAACCAACCAACCCACCCACCAACCAACCAACCCACCCAGCAACCGACCAACCAACCCACCAACCAACCAACCAACCCACCAACCAACCAACCCACCCACCAACCAACCAACCCACCCAGCAACCAACCAACCCACCCAGCAACCGACCAACCCACCAACCGACCAACCCACCAACCGACCAGTCAAGGCTCCCCCCTCCTGGAATTTATTTTTGCCTGGAAGGGCTTTGGGTATGTAGCTACAGGCCCGAGGGAATTAGGGCCATTCCATTTACATATAGCTCCATTCTAGAACCCATTCAGCTAGCTGTCCATCTGTGGTCACCAGGAAATGAATGCAAGGAGAAGGCTGCATGTGTGTGGGTAGTGAGGGTTCCCTTACACAGAGGAAGCCCGAATGACTATACTAAATCATATCTCTTTTATCTATGGCTACTGTTTTCCAGAAATGCAGCTGAGGTTAAGACATAGCTCTGGCCCCTAGGAGCAGACCATGCTTTATGGGAAGGGGTCAGAGCTCCTATCTTAGAGGACTGTGTAGGGATGGCTCAGTCACTAAAGTGCTTGCTGTACAAGCATAAGGACTTGAGTTTACATTCCTAGAATCCATGTGAAAAGCTAGGCATGGACAGGTATGGTAGACACGCCTCTAATCTCAGAATTTGGGAGGCAGAAGCAAGCAGATCTCTGTGAGTTCAAGGCCAGCCTGGTCTACTTAGCAGTTTCAAGCCAGTCATGGCTATACAGTGAGACCTTATCTCAAGAAAAAAAAAAGCCTACGACTATGAGTCAGGTAGAGACAGGAGGATTCCTAGAGCTTACTGGCCAGTAAGTTTAGCTTAATCAGTAAGCTCCAGGTTCACTGAGAAATCCTGTCTCAAAAAGAAAGGAGCGATTGAGGAAGAGACCAGATGTGGACCTCTGTCCCACATGCGCACATATGTAAACATATGAGCAGGGAGAGTCAATAGCTTCTCTGTGAGATGCTTTTCCCCTCCGACCTCTGCCTTGCCCACTCAAACATGCTTGCTTTGACATGGCATTTGAAACCTCTTCTGGTAGGAATGGGCTTGGCTCATGGCTCTCTGGTTGGAGTAGCTCATCTAGCAGGGAGCTTTAGAACCTGAGAGAATGACTACAGTTCTTGGTCCCATTTGCCACCTGGAGCTCATGCTGTGTTTGAGGCCCTTCCCTGGAAGAGGCATGTGGGGAGAAGCTGACAATCCAGAGGATGGCCACCTCCAAAGACAAGGGCCTGCCCGCCGCCCCACCCCCCAAAAGTGTAGCCTTGGTTAGCAGATTTTTTTCTCTGGGATAACTTTCCATTTCCAGATATTAAAAGAATTGAATGGACTCACACTAAAATGACCTAGGATGGCTGGACTTGGTGGTGTACATATT
Source organism: Ondatra zibethicus (assembly GCA_004026605.1). Lineage (NCBI taxonomy): Eukaryota > Metazoa > Chordata > Mammalia > Rodentia > Cricetidae > Ondatra > Ondatra zibethicus. Next base: position 12,805 of record PVIU01010978.1, read on the forward strand.
TAATCCCAGCACTTGGGAGACATGGATAGGTGGATCTCTGTGAGTTCAAGGCTAGGTCTACAGAGCAAGCTCCAGGTCAGCCAAAGCAACATAGTGAGACTGTCTCTCAAAAATCAATCAATCAGTCAGTCAAATGACCTTGAATGTCACATTCGTCTTAGTGAATGGAGAAACTTCTCAAAAGCCTCCAATTTCCTACCTAGCATTTTAGAGTTCCACAGGTGTGTGGGGGGGGTGGAGGGGGGGTGACACTGCACAATGACATTCCTAGAATTACTGCATATGTACAAATCCATTTTGGATGAAATTCCTGAAAGCAGACTCTTATTCGGGAAACTTAATTACTATTTTTTTTAACCACACTGAGTAATTGTCCGAGAAAATAACTTGAGTACTGATCAGGGAAGAAATAAACAAAGGGCTGTGAGTGTGAGGCATGGAGAAAGACCCATCAAGTAACAGTTCAGATCAAAAATTTGTTTTGTAAGAGTTTTATTAAGTTCACATAAACAACCCTTATCCATTTACGGTGTATAATTCGACAACAGTACATTCAGACCTGTGCAATCATTACCACAAGTAACTTTAGCCTATTCTTATCACCTCTGGGGGAATCCTTCACCATGAGTCACCCCAGCCCTAGGTTACTTGGAATCTATTTTCTACCTGTAGATTTTTCATGTTCTGGGCATTTCCCCACATAAATGGAATCCTATGATATATAGTAGTTCGTGGCTGGGTTCTTCTACTTATCATTGTGTTTTTAAAGTCCATGTGTTGGAGAAGTACATCTTCCCTTTTTGTTACTATCATTCCATGTAGGAATATTCAATTAGTATCTATCCATTCTTCTAGGTAGTTTTCACTTTGGGGCTGTTACAAATAATGTTGCTATATGAACATTTATGTGCAATTTTTTGCATAGACATGTTTTATCTTGAGCATACACACATTTAAAATTGTTGCATCACTTGGTGACTTCATGCTTATCCTTATGAAGAATTACTTTCCCAGGTGGCTGCACCATTTTCTGTTCCCACTATCAATGTATAAAGGGTTCCAATCTCTCCACATCTTCAGCAATGCTTCTTGTCTTCCTTTAAATCCATCCTAGAATGTGTGAAGTGGCATTCCATGGTGATTTTGATTTGCATTTCCCTAATAACCAATGGTGTTGAGCATCTTTTCAAGTGGCAATTTGCATATCTTTGGAGAACCATCTATTCAAACCCTTTCCCCATTTTAAAATTTCAATTCATTGATTCATTAAGAGTTCTTTGTATATTCTACATATAATCTTCGTACACAAATTTTTGTTGTTGTTGTTGTTGCTTGAGACAAGGTCTCACTATGTAGCCCTGGCTAACCTGGAACTCACTCTGTAGACCAGGTTGGCCTAGAACTCAGAGATCCTGCTGCCTCTGCCTCTCAAGTTCTGGGATTATGGGTCATCACATCTGGCCTTTCTTTCATTTTTTAAAACTCCCTTGGTGAAGTCCTATGAAGCACGGTGAAGTCCTTTGAAGCACGGCAAAGTCCAGATTTCCAGGAAGTCCAACTTTCCTGCTGCTTCTTTTGATGTATTATCTGAGAAACTACTCCCAAGTCTAGGGTCAAGAAGGTTCACTCCTCTGTTTTCTTCAAAAAGTTTGAAAATTCTTTCAAAAAAGAATTTTAAAGCAAGAGTATAATTTCATTCTTTGCAAGTCAATATGCAGTTGTCCTGATACCTTCTGTGGAAGCCCTTCCCCCAAATGAATGGTCTTTGTACCCTTGCCAAAATCAACTGGCCTAGAATATGAGGGTTTCTTCTGGCTTCATAATTCTAGTCCTTCATAGTCTTCATTACCGTGGCACTGTAGGAAGTTATGAAATTAGGACATGTGAGTCTTCCAATTCTGGTCTTTTCAAGATTGTCTTGGCTCTTCTGGGTTGCTTAAATTTCTAAATAAATATAACTGACGCCAGCCAGGGGTTTCGCAATGGAAAATGCTTACAGTCTCAGAATTTAATAGACAATGGGGACAGTAAGATCTGTAACACATGTACCTGTGGGTAATTTGCTTTCAACAGCACACAGATCATTTACTTCATCAAATTTGTGACAGGATGTATTAAAAAACTAAACTATTACTGAAGGAAATCTGAAGCCTAACAATCTTACTATTCGACAAAAAAAGTATGCTTGCAATATCATTTCTTTCAGGGGGTAATTCAATAAAATTATTTAATGGAGCAAATTCATTCCTACCAGCGAATTTTGTTTATTTTTAACACTAGACTTTGGGTTATATGTGGAAAAAAAATTTTTTTATGGTTTTGAGGACCTAACCCAGGGTCTCATTCATGCTAGGCAAATGCTTTACCACTAAGTTCCATCTGTAGCCTGCAAATTAAAACAAAACAAAACAAAGTAGCAAAATACTCAACATTTGCATCCTTTTAATTAATCATGAAGCATTAAATAATGCTATTAAGAGAAAAAATTGGAAGTGATCCTGGTGCGTGATGTGGGAGGTTATATGGACAAAGCAAACTTTTTCCAAGTAGAGAAACTGCTATAAATTCGGTCTCAGAGCCAAGAAGATTACATCCCATAAGTAATCTTCTTATCTCATCTGACTGCTGACAGATGCACACCTTCTGACAACATGAAGTGCAGCGTTAGAGGACAGCTGAAGAACACCCCATAAGCACGTTTGCTTCCCCAGTGAGGCCAACAGCCCTACATGAAGAGCAAACAGAACACACACACCTAATGCACTAGCCCGAGCTCCTCTCTACAGCCAGCTTTCCACAGTCAGTGAAATTTGTTCCCAGTTTGATGATTGACTGGAGAGAGAGAGGGAGAGAGAGAGAGAGAGAATGTGTGCACGTGCACATCCACAGAAGCCAGAAGAAGACATCGGATCTTCTGGATCTGGAGTTACAGGTAGTTGTGAGCCACCCAATGTGGGTATTGGGAACTGAACTCGGGCCCTCTGGAGGAGCAGCAGCAAGGGCTCATAACTAGTAAGCCATCTCTCGAGCCTCTCTTCCCAGCTTCTGGGAACTATCAACTGAGGCACAAATACAAAGCATGATATTATGCTAGCCAACATTTACCAAAATTCTGTTAAATGTTTGGCAGCATCTCATTAGATGTTCACAACAACCCTAGGTTATAGATACTAGCAGTGTTTCCATTTAAAGGCAAAGAAACTGAGGCACAGGGAAGCTCAGTATGTTGCCTCAAGTCATGTCAGAGTTAAGTGATAAATCCACTAAGGCTGTCTATTTAACTACTTTATCGCATCCCTAGATTTCCAATAAGTTGTTTCACTGAAGAACGGTTTCATTCTTAAATCAGTCACTACCAGCTGGGAGATGTAGTAGAAGATGGCACATGAATTGGTGTAAGCTTTTAGAAAAAGAATTGGCCAGGTGGTGGTGGTGCACACCTTTAATCCCAGCACTTGGGAGGCAGAGGCAGGTGGATCTCTGTTGAGTTCAAGGTCAACCTGGCCTACAGAGCGAGTTCCAGAACAGTCAAGACTGTTACACTGAGAAACCCTGTCTCAAAACAAAACAAAACAAAACAAACTCAAAACAAAACAATGCAAACAAACAAACAAATAGACAAAAAATAAGAAAGAAAGTGAAAAAATGGTATACTGGGCATGGTGGCTCATGCCTATAAACACAGGAGGTGAAGGCAAGATAGTTCTCAGATAATTCTGAGTTGGAAGCTAGCCTGAGCTACACAGGATCTTTCCAAGATGAAACAAAACAAACAAACAAAAACCCCATACACTTGACTTAGTCTTTGTTTCTTATGAAACAGGGTCCTCTGACCGCCACACGCTTGCTGTGGCACATACATGGCTGTACTCAGTGGCAGACAGACACATAGAATGCAAAGTTCTGAGTTTCAACTCCCTTTTAAGGAAAGATATATAAAATTGGAGAATAACTGACAAAAAGTACCATGAATTTGCCGTTTCTGTCCCCTTACTGAGCAATATATAGCTATGCTTCCAACTGGACTATAAACTGAAGGGGTGCAGCCATTGTGCCTATATTTCTACTGTCTCCAGTAGCATCCCCTTTGGCTCAGGATAGTATGCCCAGTTGGCCTAAACCAGGCATCGGTCAACTCTGCCTGTGCATATTATCTAGCTGTTTTTGTGCTGTATGCACAGGGTCCTGTGGAGCAACAAAGCTTATACGGCCCATAGAGCCCATTTAGTATTTGACCTTTCTGAAAGAGTGCTAGCTAACCCCTGCTCTACAACAAGAAGCAATCTGTCAGAGCTGCCCATTTTTACTTTGCAGCACTAAGCATGCCAGGTTAGCATCTCTCTTCATCCTCAAATTACCAAGTGAGCACCAAATGATACAGATGACAACACTCAAGTGTGAAAGAAACCAAAGTTCTCACAATGCCATAAGGGGAAAAGGACTTTATAAATAGAAAAAAAAATTAAGTAACAGGGTTTGCTTGGCTTTACATTAATTTCTCTCCTTTAAACTGATTACAACTTCAAAGGCCCATTGCCCTCATTTGAATTTGAACACATTCTTGCTTACAAAGAAAGAATTAAAATGGAGCTGTTTGATTGTTCAAAGGCAAGAAGGACCACAGTGCTCAAGATTGGGAAAGCCTGGCAGTCACATGAGTCAGTGCAAAATCTGCATTTTATTAAAGACATGTGGGAAGATCCATTCAAAAATACATTGTGCTCAGTAAAAATTAACCATTTCATGCTGTTAATGAAGGTTACCACGGAGTAGATATTTGTCGAATATGTACAGCAACAATAGAAATTTTACAGAAGTTTAGAATGGAATACATGCCAGAAAAAACTTGATAAGATGTACCAACACATGATACAAAGAGTTATAGAAACACTTTACAAATGGTTCATAATTAGCTTGTGAGGAATTTTAAGTATTCAACACTTTAAATTCAGTTTGGATTCAAAAATTAAAAAGATTAACAACCACATCACACCCTTGCCACAGTAAAAAGTATGGAATACACTTTATATAATGGATTATAAAGTCTGTGCAATTAAGAATGTCCACTGATTATCTACCACACATCGGATGGCATATCCCTCTGGCTTATCCCTGCTTTTGTTTTTAAGAATGAACAGGGTCACCCTGTCCTGTGCCTTCCCAGATTACCCCCTTCAAACTTAGTAAAGGTTGAAGAAGTTCTGATAATTGTCTTAAGTATATACAGAATAACTACCTGAATTCAGAATGGCACAAAGCAATTCTTGGAGATTGAACTCTGGGTTAACTATTTTGTTTGGCTTAATTGTCTCTGTTCATCAATGCAAGTTTACAGTAAGAATTGACTTCTTCCTATGGCCACATCGCTGCTCCTCCCCGAGGCCACTCCATCACTGACCAAAGAGTAAACAAGGAGAGGGAGAGAGACCGTTGACTAGAACCCACTGATCACCCCTAGGGAACATGGATTTTCTGCGAGCTTTACTTTCCACTTTTGGAAAATTGAAGCCAGTATGGAAAATACACATTCTCCAGAAGGAAAAGCATCGTCTTTCTCATGAAACTCTACTGAATTAACCAGAGCTTTTGATGATTCTGGCAAGAAACACTTTAATCCCCAAACAGGGAAAAAAGTCAAGGCATCTAGCATTTCAATTCCTGGGTTTCTTCGGATGAGACCTGAAGCACAGCACTAGCACCAGCTTGTCTGTGCCTGAAATGACTCACAGCAGCCTTCTGGGAAGGGAGATCCCCAACCCAAGGAAGTCCTGAGGGATTCTCAGCGGGTCTGCCAAACAGGAGGGGACACGGAGGGACAGATAAGGCCTCTTTCTCCCTGATACTCTGCCTGGGAAGAGCAGCAAACAAGGCAACTTCTAATCTGCATACAACACGGAGACTGATTTCAGATTCCCAAGGAGGATCAATTGGAGCGAGGAGCGAAGGGGGTGGAGAGAGCTTACCCTTGTGAGAAATGAGGGGCCTTCGAAGTGAAAGCAGTTTCACTTTGCCGGTTCTGTTGGCCCCACAAATCCAGCGTACAGACTAGGACAATTTTATTTTTTCTGGCAAAACAAGAGACATCTCTCCCTTAAATGTGGGAGTGAACAGTTGAATGAAAATACAAGGCAGGTCAAGATCATATTTAACAGCCCACAGTAAATAAAAAGAAAGGTGGGTCATGCCCAGAGAGGAGAAAGGTGGAGTAGGGACCAGACCAAATGCTGATGAATTAACGAAGCACTGTGGGCAACGATGATTTATGTAAGTAACTGGTTTGCACAAAGTCTACCATCTTCTATAGTACATTCAATTAAAAAAAAGAATGCATGGGCAACAGGCCCAGAGTTTCCTAGCCACCTGGCTTTTCCCTTCGCGGGGGCTTCATTTTTCTTGCATGGCTCCTCATTTATGGTTTCCAAGATTTTTTTTAATCAGTTGAACCAGACCTCAAGATAGTCTAGATTTCAGCTGTTCAAGAAGCAAAAGGGGAAACCACAACCACTTACAAGTTTGGATTTTTCGTTTGTTTGATTTTTATTTTCTGGTAATCTGCCCTTTTATAATTTGCTAGGGACTTCTCCTAAGACTCTGGTCCCAGGGATTAGCGACATTTGTACTGTCTTTTCTGCAGTCCCTTTTAAGGAAATCAGAACTGTTATTTCTCAAACCATAAATGAACTTCAATGAACTTTTATTAGTGATGAACTGAAAAAGGCAAGGAAATACCCTACTGCTTTCTGACTTGGATTAGTTAACCATACCACTGCTCCAGTTCACAGAGACAGGCATCTATGGATCTTCTTACCCATATAGGGGAGTTCAGTAGCCCACTCTAATGCGGTAGGTAATGAACTTCTAGATGCAAAAGCAATGGCGCCAGAACATAGGTTCTGAGCATAAAAGAGACGCAGTTTTGCTGAGTCCCAGCAGTGACTTCCAATGAGTTACTTTTTGTCCTTGCCAAAAGTTCTGTCACCACCAAGACCTAGGTGAACAGAATGGACAAAGCCTTCTACACACTGGAAAAGTAATCCTCTGGCCTTTGAAAAAATTATACACATATGAGTTATTCTCAATACATGGCTAGAAGAAAATAAATGGCTTTTTTCCTTATTTACTCTAAAGACTAGTTTAAGTGAGGATACTATGATATCAACTAAGAGGTACTGGGAAGGGAAAATGGGATAGCATTTCCTAGTGGAGTCCACTAATTTTCTGATTAGGAACATGCTAAACTGGCTAAGTCTACAACCACAACATACTTTTATAATACACAGCATGACTAGAGACTGACCAGCATAGGTCTGCTTAGAATTAAATTATACAACTGCATATGGTGAGTCTTAAAGCATGTTTTAAAACAGATTTAACCAAAGCATACAGCACAATACTTCTAGAATAGCCACATCACAACCACCAATAAAGAGTTTTGCTTCTAATCAGTCTGCCATATGCTAATATTTGTAAAGATCTATTAAATGACTTGAATAAATAACAAAGACATTTTCTTTCGGCAGACACAGCTGAAAGCCATGATGCCTTTGAGCAGTTGGTAAAAATCATGCCAATCTGCTAGGCTGTTGCTTGCTTCTAAATATAAGCCTCATGGTTAAGAAAGATTTCCTAAGGCTGCTAACCTAGAATTTAAGTTCTCAAACATATATAAAGTAACTCTGGTTTCCTCCCAAAGTATGCACCTTTTAGCAGGTCCAAGACAATGGAAACAAACAATAGGATTGCAAGGATTTGAGAACAGTGGTAGAGGATTCTTAAAGAGAATACGATGCTAAGGAATTCACTCCTGCAGTTATGTAGCCTGGAAAGCCCAGGGTCAGAGGCAAGTTCTGCAGAGTGGTTGGCCTGGAATGGTCTTGGGCAGGACTTCTAAACGTTGGCACTAGTTATGGGCTGGAACACTCTTGAGGATGTCTAGGAACACCCTAGGCCTCTACTCACTAGATGTTGGTAGCAGCCCAAGACAACCAAACGCCTCCAGACATTGTCAATTGTGCCCTGGGGGACAAAACTGCCCTTGGCTGAGAAGGGCTGCTGGAGAGACAGCTCACTTGAGCCTCCTGGCATGGGGCACTCCCTTCGGGTCCGCGGCTCTGGAGAGTGCTAAACTTCAGTCAAGACCAAACAAAGATCAGTTAAAATTTACTTAGAGCTTCAGAGAAGAAAAAGAGGGTGATAGAGAAGTGAGAATAGAAAACCAGTGGAGCCAAGGTTCTTTTCAAAAGGAGATCAGCAGTGATTTCCCAGCACAACGTACTTCGTAAGCCTCCAGTTCGACCTTTGTGTCCTTTAGGATGTCAGGGCAGACAACAGAACATGGATGTCATCAATTCCCCCTTCTAAAGAAAATGTGGGGGTTTTGTGACTTTCAGTCAACTCCTTCCTGCCACAAATGGTATCTTTTTTGAGGTCAATGACAGTTAAAAGCTAAGAGAGGGCCTATTAGATCCAAGAGGAAATGTTACCACCCCCATCTGGGAGCAGGAAACGAATGAATGGGATTGTAGATTCACTTACAGCTTATTCAGGGTCAAGGAAAAGTCAGAACAGACAAGAGCTAAGGAGAGGATAGGAGAGCTAGCTCAGAAACACTAGTTGAAAACATTGTAGCTATTTTCTGGCTCAAATCTGGGAATGTAGGAAAAGTAAGTATTGACTTCATCAGTTAGGATTAGTTTGCTCTAGGTAGAAGGCAATTATTCTAGCCCTTCTTTGAAGAACCATCATGAATATAAATATTCTACAAACATCTGAGATCCCAGTGATAGCAAAGATGACAACATGGGAAACCAGCCCCTTGGTGATGACGAGCCACTAATGCCACAGCATGGCAATGGGACCTCACAGTTCCTAAGCACACAGCACAGTGAGAAGTCTTTCCAGAGGAAACAAAATGTAGTTTCTGTTTTGCAAGAGGAAGGGGGGGGGTGTACAAGGTACAGATCTAGTATGAAAAAGAAGAGTTAAATATACACCTTTTTAGTGTCACTCTATCCAGGCAAAAACTGCTGAGGGTCTGCCTCACTTGTATAACCAAAGAGTTGCCTGGGAAAAGCCGTAATTCAGAGCTACCCAGACAGTACTAACTGGCAACAGAAACAAGATAGGAAAAGAACTCAAGAGCATGCAAAATGAATCAAATTGTTTCCATGATAGTACCCAGTTGAGTTTCATTTTAGTGCCTATTATACTTATCAAAATTAAGTAGAAGCACCTTAAAATGACCTCTATATATAATCAAGACACATCATTATAGTATTTATATAAATATGAAATATGCACACAATTTAAGCTTCAAAGAATCTAAGACCTTTATAATCTTCATAATCATCAGTGCTATGATTCTCGAAATCTCAGGGAAGGGTTAACAGTAACTCAGCACATTTCAGTGACAGCTGACTTTATTTGGGGACTGACACTCTCAGAATTCTGGAACAAGTAGTAAATACTGAAAAGTTACCTCTTTGAGGGATGGGAGTGATCTCTAAAAGTCTTATTGCTAAGAGACTACTTTCAAAACTCTATGACTATTGATAGATGATGGTGTTGAGGTGTTGATTTTTGTCAAAGATGGTCCAGAGACAGGTGGGTATAATGCTGGCCACAGGCCTTGATGATACTTGATACTAACTCGGGAGTTGAAAGTGATCAAATGAGGGAAGGATAGGTCCTGTTCTGATGGATGGGGTGTACGTATATACAGGTGTACATGATGACCTTGTTATAAATGGACAGTCCCAGGAAGGAAGAAAAGAATGTAGTAATTTTCTCTACATCTGGAATTGCTTCAGGAGCCTTTTAAATATATTAGAAGAGCAACAACAACAACAATAACAACAAAGCATTTAGAAGAAGAAATGCCATACACGTAGCTCATATCCCACCTGGAGGCAACAATCTCCAGGAGGGCGGACAGCATTCAGGAGCATAGAGCTGGTTTGCAAGATCCGATCCGCAGACAGGTGCCTCTTACAACCTCACAACAAGGAATGTTCACTGGCAAATCTTTGGTCTACACTCTAACACTAACGCTAAGTGGAAAAGCACATTCTCTGCAAAGACCCATGAGCACACTTCTGTCTATCCTCTCGTGTGCAAGTTAATGTCTCTGGACACAAATGAGAGCCAAGTGTCTAAGCACAGAAGTGAAGCCTGCTGGGATCCTTACTGGCTTATCCAACGTTCTTCTCCTGTGGGCCTAGAAAGAGGGGCTGCATTTGTCTGCTACCAAGGATCATGTCTAGAGGCTACTGCTGGGGCCAAAAAGTTGAGCAAAGTTCATTCTGTTACAGTCACATGTAGCCACAATTCAACTCCCTTTATTATAAGTATAATACTCACTTCATATCACAAATGTATAAAAATATGGCAGATAGTGTCATAATGATACTTTCTTTAAATGAATATATTTATAAAACAGACAGTTATTTACCATATATATATTTATATATAGAATAAAATACTCCTGATGCAATATATAAATGTTACTGTTTAGTTTTTATAGAAACTACTGTAGCTGTCCCACTGCTTCACAATGTTCCAAACAGCTCAAAATAACTTTACATTATAACATAAAAGGTATGATTATAACAGTACAATATTAATTATAAATAAATGTTACAAATCCTATCAAATATGGAAGCTTAGAAAACAATTTAAGACATACAGTTCATCTGCTAACCCTTCAAAAGGATACTCCTAGATTACAATAAACCCCACATTTAGTCTAGTCAGAAAAAATATGTGGTAAGGGCATCGGTCAACATGAATTTTCTATCCCTCACACAGCCAGGACATACCCTGGCTTCCCCAAGTTCAACAGAGATTGCACTAAAGCTGGAATGTAACGGGGAGAAACTGGCAAGAATTTCTTCTTCCTCAATGGCACACTCTATCCATTCTCACACAAGACCTGTGGGGAGTGGTGATCCCTAAGGAACTCCCGTGGCTCTAAGATCCCTGACTAGCATTTGTGGCTGTGAGGAGCCAGATGGCCCCCCTCACACACAATATTGCACACACCTTCATAAAGCTGAAAATACTGGCTTACTACCCTGGCCCAGCCCATTTCCCAGCCCACCCTGAACCCTCCCCTCCCAACTGGCTTGTCCCCTCCCCCACCCCCACCCCCCATCCCAGCATAAATTACAAGGCTGTCTCTTTTAAATCATTCAGATTTGGCATTCGTGAGCGATTTGTTCTGTTATAGGGGTGCCCGTTTGGCCCACTCTTGGCACCCAGCTGTTCAGAATAGGAAGGTCCCTCTGTGGCACTCCTGGTCACAGAGGACACATGCCATCCAGGATCCATCTGACCTGGCAGCTGAAGGGCTGGCCTGCCCTTTGGTGTAGGCTCCTGCCGGATGTTGCTGCTCCCACCAGAGGCCTGGCTCAGGGGGTGAATCCGAATTTCTGAGAAGGAATTTTTGGTTTGTTGAGCTGTTAAGGGCTGGAAACGAGGATCTGAAGAAGCCGGGTGATTGGTCGATGAAGAGAGATGCAACAGCTTGCGAAGGGACTTGAGTGGTTGGCTCTGAAAGAAAGATTAAGGCGTGCACAGGATTTAATTTGGAGTAGACAAAGGGAGCTGGGAGGATGTGGAGTTCAGGTTCAAGATAACAAAACAGAGCAAGGAAGGGAGAACACATGGCTGGAGGGCAAGTCCAGCTTTATCTGGTCTCTGGGTTTCCTGAAAACAAGGTTTTAGTCACTGCCTTTTAAATGAAGGCCTAGAAATCTAGAGAAAATAACGAGAGCTACTCAAAGGTAGCACCTGAAAGTCGGGGCTCCTTTGATCTGGCTACATCCTGTCTTTACCCAGATAGAAGAAGCAACAAGAGATATAGGTGTGCCTCTTTCCTTTTTCAGAAGACTTCCCAAATAAGTCTTCCATGTATATCTCACCAGTTTGAGGATTAATCTTAATTGTCAACTAAATGGATTTAGAATCCCTGTGGAAATCCACCTCTGGGTGTGTTTGTGAGTCTGTTTCCAAAGAGACTTAATTGAGGTGGGAAGGTCCACCCTGAATGTGGGCAGCACTATCCCACCGACTGGTGTCCTTGACTGAATAAAACGAGAAAGAATACACTGGTACTCATGACTTTTTCCTGACTGTGGATACAATGTGACCTGCTGCCATGTCTCCCCCACTGTGATGGACTGTGTCTTCAACCTGTGAAGGTATTTTGTCACAGCAATGGGAAAAGTAATTACTGCAACTCAATAGAACCTGGGCATGTAACCATATTTAGCTGCAAGAGTATCTGGGAAAATGTATTGTTTTAAGTAGCAATGAAGCAAGTTAAAGACTGTATAGCACTTCTTTCTTATTTGTTTAACGTTCCCTTTCTTTTGATACTAAATCTTCACGTTCTGTGCTGTACTTTTACTTTTTCATTTAGATATCTTTGAGGTGGGAATGGGTACAGTTTGGGCACTGAAAATACAAAGCATTTATCTCAGCTGCTCACAGAAAGACTGCTTAGTGGACTTCCTGCCTGCAGAAGGGCTGCTGGCCAGAGGCTCCACAGGGTACAGCTGTGGAGGGAGACTGGCATGAAAGCAGAAGGCCAGGTCTTGGATGAGACCTGTCCCTCACTGGCCAACTCTCTTCAGTTAACTCCAAGTCTTAAGGTTCCCCATTGTGAAAGGCAACACTTTCTCCTCTTCCTCTACCTTTAGCATGAGGTGCAGCAAAGTCACCGGCCAGAAGGGAGAGCCGGGTATGGCAACATACGATTGTGATCCCACACAGACACTTGGGAGAGTGAGACAAGAGAATCACAAGTTTGAGGATCATTTGGGTAACTTCTCAAGATTTCCTAAAAAAACAAAACAGAACAACAAAAACACCACACACACACACACACACACACACCCCTCCATAAACAAACCAACCTGCCACTGAAGCACCTCTAGCCAGGAAACCTCAGAGCACTTTTCTCTTGAGTACCATGGTATAAGCCACATGCATTTTAGCTATTGGCACTGATAATCTCTAGGAAAACTGCAAGATGGGAAGAAACGGGGCTAACAGCCAAGGTAAATGAATTGAGAATCGACTCAAGGATAAAGAGCTTCCAGAGAAGCACCCTCCAAGAACCCTCTAATGTTTTTCCAAAGAAAGTTGTGGGGTCCCCACAGGAAGTGGCAGAGTATTCTACACACTGGAGATGTTCAAAAGGACCCTTTCTCTGCAATCATCCCTTTTATGTTTCCCAGGGTAGACTTCAACTCTTGACCCTCTCTGCTCCTTGCCTTTATGTAGCCCAGGCTGGCCTGGATCCCTGTACATTGTTGGGAAGTGTTATTTTAAGGTGTGTTACTTTTGTTTATGTTGCATTTATTTAACTCCGTGAAGCTGTGTTGCCGTGCCTGTCTAAAACACCTGATGGGTGAATAAAGAGCTGAACGGCCAATAGCGAGGCAGAAGAGAGAAATAGGCGGGGCTGGCAGGCAGAGAGGATAAATATGAGGAGAAATCTGGAGAAAAGAGATCTGGGTACGACAGAGCACTTCAGGGGTCAGTCGGTCACCCAGCCACCCAGCTACACAGCCAGACAAGGAGTAAGAGGGAAAGAAAAGGTATATAGGAATAGAGAAAGATAAAAGCTCTGAAGCCAAAGATAGGTGGGATAATGTGTTAAGAAAAGCTGGCAAGAAACAAGGCAAGCTAAGGCCAGGCATTCATAATGTAGAATAAGCCTCTGTGTGTGATTGATTTGGGAGCTGGGTGGTGGGTCCTCCAAAAAGCCAAAAGAGTAAACATCACACTACAGTCCATAGCCCAGGATACTCCTGTTTCCAGCTTCCTAGTGATGAGATTACTGTGTGGGGGGCCATTCTGACTACTTTTTCTTTTCTATTAAAATGATGAAACAAGCCTTTCCTAGTAAATTTTATAAAATTATCAAACAATCATAATAATTCAGAATCAGCTGGAGATGTGAAGTCACCAGAAAAGGGCTCCTTAGCATCAGGCCCTCAGACCTTGGTGTTCCTAGTTTGAATAATCAAAAAAAAAATTAGGATATTTGATTCTCTATGTCCCCTTACCACTCAGAATAGATTATGCTCTAGGTACAAAATATATATGGCCAGGCAAAGAGAATGGCAGTTTTGGAGAACTATTGTTTATAGCTCCGAGTGACAGATTATAGTGAAACAAGTCAGATCTATAATCTTGCAGGTAAGACATAAGGCCAGGAGGTTTTGTTAGTTCCAGGACAGTTTGGGTGACACAGCAAAATGCAGGCCAAATTGCATTTAACTGGTAAAATGTTTTCTTAAGAACAAAAGAATAAACCACAAAGCCTATAAAAAGAGCCATTGCTTCTAAATCCCAAAAACTTTGGTTAACTAAACATGCTAGACTTGGTCACTACGTCTATTATAGTGAATTGAAGAAATCCAATACTGAAACATTTCCAATTAGCATAACTGTTTAAAACAGATGGTACCGGAAAAAAAAATTTCAAGTTCTCCATCATGGCAAGGAACTATAACCTCATGTTACTGTATAATATGTAATTCCTAATATAAGTATTTGACTCTTTATAAAAACTAGTTTGGATTTCAGAAGTTAAAATGTTCTTTTAAGAAAGCTTCTAGTGCCTGGTTTTCATGGCCCAATTTATATGCTAGCATCTTTAAGGTAACCTTAATCCTCTCACAACCTTGGTTTATCGTCCTCAATATTTTGTGGCATACCGTACTTTTTACTAAGATCTTCATGAATCTTTATCTCCTGAGATGTAGCCTATTTGTGGGCGAGAACTATTTCTTTTTCATCTCTCCACATTGCCCCACTGCCCTCTATGCTAGAGGAAACACAGTAGGGGCTAGCTCTTTCAGTGGGGAAAGAATCACTGGCAGGATTCATCCCGACTTCCAAAAACCATTAAGGCTACTCATTAGGGTCTATTTGGGGGAGGCTCAAATTTTTCTTCATTGCTCTTCCATCCCAGGACACACTGTAGCCTGAAAATTGGTGAGCCAGACTCACCTGGGTCTGTAGATCTGCGAGCTTCTCGGGTCGCCACTCCTTTGGTCTGCTGCTTGCAGTGCTAGAAGAATGAATGGCTTTCTGTAAGGTCAGAAGATCGGGACCATCAGTGTTGGGTACCTAGAGGGAAAGATGGAGAAAGATTCGACAAGCATCCCAATAACCCTAATTAAGAGATACAACCACACCCAAGAGGTGACCCAAACTGAAAAGTAAATTAAACTAAACCAAAATTCAAAAGAGGGAGAAAAAACCAAAAGGACCCAGTAAGTAAACCAAAACTCTCCAAATGTTCATGATGCAAGTGGTGCTAGTTAAATCCTGCTGCCTTCTTAATAATTTTCCCTCCATTAGGAAAAATTGGCAGATGTCATGCAGCCTGGTTAAAACCTTAACCCTTAAAGCATTCCCATGCTGTTAGTTTCAGTAGCTGTAAGAGAGAGCAGTTAAAGTGGACTGGACCAGGAACTGCTGTTGTATCCTCATCTCATACTGCAGTTAGGTTATGAACCAGTTCAATAAAAAAAAATTCATGCTGGGAATATGATGCAAACTCTGTATTTGATGTTGCCAAAGAAGTCTGGGGGGGCTTTTGAGGAGAGAGAAGTGGGGAGGTATGGTTTGAATCATAGTCCCAAACTGCCCAGTAAATCTGGGTCTGGCATTGTACACTTAGGAACTGCTAGAAAGTTATGCCACAAATTTCAAATGAATGCAATTGTTCTATTCAATGACTTTCATGGACGAAGGAGAGCTGTGCCAAATGCCAAGCAAAAGCCATGGCTTTACACCTAGTGACCAGCAAAAGCTAGAGGCAGGTAAGGAAAGAGCAAGTTATCAACTAGTACAAGCTGCTTTTTTCATGGAGCCTGCTAGCTCAATCAATTTGGTCAGTTCAAACTTGGTTTCAAAGAGACAAACTGCCAACCAAATGGTAACAAAGTCCATGTGGTGAGCCAAGGGCAAAGACTTTTGTTGACTGTAAATGTTAATCAGATTCTTTGCAGGAATTAAAGGACTTCACGAATACTGTCTGCCAACACTTGGCTGATCAGTCCATCCAAACCAGCCTTACTAGTTTGTTTAGTAGGCTCAATGCTTCAACATCTTTAACTGATGCAGAAAACCCAGACTAGATATAGATATATAATATATATATAATATATGTATTATATACATCCATATATCCCAGTGAATTTATGGAACTGGCTCAGGCACTTAACTAGCACAAAGAGAATATGACCCCATGAAAAGAAGACATGCTGTTGTCATCAGTAAAACAAGTTTACTGGAGGAGTTTCAGGGCTACGATACGTAAAAACGGGTACCATGGGTGGAGTGACTACAGGAAGCTTTTTCAAAGAAGAACTATGCTTTAAATGATTCTTTGAATTAAAAAGAGGAAAGAGGGATTTCTTGATGCTTGGATTCTCCCCGTTGGTGGAGTCTGTCTGTAATATAAGATACAAATGAGCTAATTGCAAAAAGAAAAAAAAATAAGTAAAATAAATAGGTGCTTTAACTGAAACTAGTTACTAGGCCTTGGTAGTTCTCAAATGATTAAATAGTAACACTCATGAAAAGACTGTCTGAGCTAGGCATCTAGAGAGATTGTTACTTTTTGACTGGAAACAATAACACAAGTTTAGGCAAGTACAAAATATTTCAGAGCCTATACCATGATTATGCCCAGGAATGCCTACAGACCTTTAGGCATCTGCTTACATTATGTTTACTTAAGAATGTGTTTATTATCAAAAATTATTATGAAGAATTGTGTGTAATGAATTACTGATGAACTTCAGTCATTTCCTAATTGTTAAGACTTCAGTAACTAAAAGATTCTACCATATGGCTTGTTTATTACAAAAGAATATATATTTTAAGTCACTTTGAATTTCTTAGTCAATTATCTTGAGCTAGTAAATATCATTTGGAAGAGGATTACCACTGTGTGGGGGATACTAAGGTTAATTAAGTAGCCCTATTTCTATACTGTTAGAAATATATACCTCATTTAAAACATCTGGCACAATTCTGAATTCTGGTTTTCAAGAAAGTAACAACAGTTTAATCTTCAGGGCTGGTAAGGAGGCAGTTGGCGACCTGAGTTTGATTCCCAGACCCCACAAAAAGGTCAAAGGAGAGAACCAACTCTACAAAATTGTCTTCTGACCTCTATATACTGTGGCTCCTTTGCACCTTCCTCCCCCATATCATGTGCACACATAAAATTCCTTTAAAAGTTCAATCTTTAAATTGAAGTATCATTTCAAGTTGAGATACTAAAGAAGATACAAATTACCAAATTGGCCAAGTCACCATATGCTCTGACGGTTTATGTAACTCCCTGGATATACAACTGAAGCCAGATTCCTCAAGGCAGTTTCCAGACTTGCTTGAGTCAAAGGTGGCACCTTTACAACACAGAATTATTTGTGGCACCTCTTTTATCTCTTTTTGCTGCCTTAATGGTCAGAGAACAAAAATATATAGAAATGCAGTAGGATTGTCTTTTCATTGGCATGAGTATGAAGGCATGTGTGTAAATATCTGAGTTTTCTGACTTTAATAACAGAAACCCTGTCTAGGAGTTAACTTGGACTGGCAAGAAGGCCAGCAGGGAGCTCTCAGAGGCCTTTGTTTCAGTCCTTACAACTCACTGTGTGACTTTGGACAGGTCACCACTTGCCTGGCTCAGCGCCTATACTAGTAAACTAGATTTAGGCTACATCTAAATTTAGGATGAACATAGGATACTATGTTTGTCTGGCATCGGATTTCAATTTCTTAGAATCTTATGTAAAAGCTTCAATGCCTTCAATATTTTGGTTTGCTCTACTTAGTTTTCTTTTTACTAAACTTTAGAAAGTAAAAACAAGTTCCCTTTAGTTTTGAATGTTCATTCAAAGGAAGCAGAGAGAAGTTAATACTAGGCCTCGGTGCCTGAGGTCTGGCACTCTGTGTGTACTGCTCTTTGAAAATCTGACTCTAGAATCCAAAGCCCTTACATTTTTTCTTAATTAAAAAATGGAGAAATATAAAAAGCTTTTGGTTTGGAAAACTTAAGGCATTATGATCTGTGGAAAGCTATTCTGCAGTTAGTATAAATATTTAATAAAAAGTTTAAGTGGAGAGGATGCAAGAGAATACTAATTTTTCTACTATTCTAACTTATCTAACTATTTAAATACTTAAAATTTGAACCAAATATTGAATAATCAACTTAGGCAAGATGTATATACTATGCTTAGCCACAGTCAGGCAAGGGCTTTAGGTTTAATGTTGGCGTAAGGCAGACAAGCATTAAAATCTAAATTTATATACAAGACAGCCTCAATTCTTCTCTCATTTTCTACAACTTAATCACATCACAGGACTGTAGGCATATAGTTGACAAAAACCCACAAAATTTATAACAGTGGCCAGGAAGAAGTGTCTTAGGGTAATACTTAGGATAGATAATATGTTCTATAGACAATGGACAGAGTTTAAATTTTTAGCACTTAAAACATTTTAAGCATCCCGAAGCAAAGTCAAGTCTATTTATTCATTTCTTAATCCAGTTTCAGCAACAAATGTAGTTGAGTGACATTTTAATTTGACATTTCAATCTAGGCAAGTTTCAGTAAGAGATATAGGTACCTTTTTCCACCCCGTGAACATTTTAGAAATACCATGTAACCATTAACACAAAGGGGTAACACACACACACACACACAGACACACAGTTAAAAGACAGAATACAAAATTGCACTAGGATGGGTACTATTATTTAAGACAAATCACACACATGAACGAACACACATACACACACACACACACACACACACACCTTTCCTCTACAATTGTATGGACAGGCTAAAAGGCTATAGGAAAATACTAAAATCCTCATATTATTTATGGTAGATTTGGACAAGATTAAGAATGATTTTTCTTTTTTCACATTTTTTTCCATAATGAAATCTTTTGTTGCTATTGGTGGTGGCAGTTTGAGACACAGTTTTACTATGCAGCTCTGACTACCCTGAAACTCACTATGCAGATCAGGCTGGTCACAAACTCTCAAGAGATCTGCCTGCTTATGCCTCCTGAGTGATAGGATTAAAGGCTTGCAATACCATGCCATGCCCCAAGCCTGCTCCTGGCTTGAAGTCATTTATTTTGAATATAAAATACTGACATTTAATAAGCAAGTGAAAGAATGCTTTACAAAGGTCTAGATTTTAAGGGTCCCTAAAAATATTTTTAGGGGATGGAGAGATGGCTCGGCTTTTAAGAGGACTTGGCTGCTCTTCCAGAGGACCTAGGTTTGAGTCCTAGAACCCATGTGGCAGTTCAGAAAGGTCTCAAACAAAAAGCCACTTTTAACATCTTTCAAACATCTCTGAGACAAATATCCTTACTAGGAGTTACATACTTTCCTACTATTAAGTAAAGAAGACATCTTTAGTTATCACTAAGCTATCACTTCTAATTTTCATGATGGCTTGAAGGGCCTCAGAAGCATTTAGTTTACTCCTAGACAAAAGTCAACGAAGCCTATGTGAACAGGCCATTCTGATTAGGCAATTTTCTTCTTTAACAGAATGAGAGTAAATCTTGTGTGAAGTAAAGCTAAGACCCAAATCCAAACCATTGAACATGGCTAACTCACTGTCACTTAGTTGTGAGGGTACCATAAAATGAAGAGAAGCAGCCTTCTTTTGAGTGAACTGCTCCTACCGTTCTCCTGGAGGCTTGTTCCTCCTCCCCACTTTCTCTTGTCACTAGCTAGCTTAGAAATTTCACTCACGTGCTCCCCAACACTGATGAGTACAGGTCAGTACAGCTGGCCCCTTGTTCAGACGCTCCTCAGAATCTCGGGTGCAGCCTGTCTCCTAGTGCCCTCAGAAGTGAAACATCTTTTCTTATTAAAGCAAGCCCTGAAATTGCATCTCTATGACTAGATAGTCCAGAAGCTAGGAAAGGATAAGGGATGATGGCTATTTATGAATTTCACAATTGAAATGTAAACCAAAATCATTTCCTATGTCTTTACAAATCTTTATGCTCCCAGAGAAAAACAAATTCCATGTCTCCATAATTTTGGGAGCATTTTCTCATCCCAATTAAATTTTTTCTACTCCTGGAGATTCTGCTGAATCTAGAAAAGGCTTTAGGAGAGGACAGTAGTGTAGGACTTCTGAAAGAGGTATCTACGACATAGTCACATTCAGAAATGAAGTCTGATTGCTCTACGTAGAGTGTACAATGTCTCCACAGAATAATACAGAAATCGATGTCATATATGGAAAATAGTCATGTACTTACTGTTTGAGATTTCTTCTTTTTCTTTTTCATTGACCTGAAAAAACCTTGCTTCTCCTTTTCTTTGAGTTGGTCAGAATGACTAATATTTTCAGGGCTTTTCCTAAATGAGAAGACATTTTTATCATATAGATCTCTAAATCACATTCTCTTGCCAATGTGTGACAAACATAATAACGGCTGAAAATGTGTGATACCAGATTCAATCAGCCATGAAAAATCGAGCCCACAGGTAAAGGTCCTTTAAAATGCACAGGAGGAACCGAATCTAATCAGCATGGGGAATGACTGTTCTTTGGCACAGGCTTGATCACACTAGCAATTTGAGCGCTATTATAAATGATCTGGAACTGCACTGTGGGACCATTTTCTTGCTGCTGGAAGTCTCTGAATTAGAGAGTCTGTAAAATGCATGGCTTGGAGGATGCCTTCTCTGTAACCCTCCAAGGGAAAGAACAGAAACATTTTCAATACCTTCAATTTTCTATTTACCTTTCAAAAGCAAGCTCAACAAGTTTATTATTAGTAGCTTGCCAAGTTACTAAACATAAAAAAAAAATCAATGCTGCTATAGAAACATTACAAACCGAAATAAAATTTGCCGAACTGGGAAATTCCTATTTCTTTATTAAACCTTTAATCTATTACACCTAAATAAAAAAAAGTACTCAAGGAAAATAATGTAGGCACAATGAATGCTCTAACACAGTATATTGGGGGGGGCCCTTCTACCTGAAAATGCTGATGTTAAGATTGATACCACAAATAACACCTAGGTATTCTAAAATAGAAGATACTCAAAATAGGAAAGAAGGAAGGTGTAGTGGCATATGCCTGTAACCCCAGCACTCAAGTGGCTGACACAGAGAGAGTGAGCTGAAGGCCAGGCAGGCTATCTGCCAAGACTGACCCTGAAACAAAAACTCACTTTTCAAAAAACAAAAATCCTAAAATGGAGAAAAAGAGGGGCAGTGGCTTTGCGGGGCGGGGTGGGGGGCAGAGAACATCCTGGCTTTTGGCTTATGCTCTTTAAAAAGCAACTCAACTGGTATTATTCTTTTAAAAAAACTCGCATATTTACATATTCCCTAAAAGAGTGGTAGAATTGTTAAAAGTGACAGTTAATTTATATTCATGGTTTCAGAATACCTAACAGTGATGAAGTGATTATAATATCTAAGAAAATATGAGCAAAGCAGCATCCAGCTTATTTTATTAAAATATGTAAGCCAGAAAACTTCTAAATTAACCATTACTGGTTGCGTGGCAGAAGACACAATGAAGCTATTAAAAATAAATCACATCTTCAAAGAATATTCACTGACATGAAAGAATATTTAAACTACAACATTGAGCATATATATAATGATTTCAAGCTTTCTACATCAGATAAGTCCAACTACATTACAATATAGGTTATACACATGCACTTTCAATATTATTTATTTAATTTTAAAGATGTATTTATTTTATGTGCTTGAGTGTTTATTCTGTGTGTATGTATGTGTATTATTTCTGTGCCTGGAGCCCATGGAGGTGAGAAGAGGGTATAAGGTTCCTTGGAACTGGGGTTATGGATGGTTGTGAGACATCATTTGAACTAAACCTCAATCCTTTACAGGAATAATGGGTGCTCTTAACTCCCGAGCCATCCCTCCAATCCCTAAATGCACTTTTTAAAATGTGGGAAGAAATTACAATAGCAATCTTGGCTGGAGCTGTGGTTCAGTGGAGGAGCACGTGTACTACATTCACAAGACCCTGGGTTCCATCGCAAGCACTGGGGGACAAAAATAGGCTCGGCCTTATGGCATACGCTTGTATTCCTAATTATGACTAAGGTGGGAGGATTACTTTAGCGCATGTGCTTGAGAACAGTGGGTAACAAAGCGAGATTTCCCCTTCTCAAAAAAAGCCCCCCTATCCTTAAAAGCTCTTATCTATGTAATAAAATCATTGATAGTCTTTTTAATTTCTGAGAACAAATACATACTATAGGTCATCAACAAAGTGTTATACAGCATAGACTATTTTAGGGTTAGGAATATAGTTCAATTGGTGCTGACATTGCCCAGTTGGTGGAATGTGCACCTAGCATGCACAAAGCCCTGTGTTTGGCCCCAGAACCACAAAAACCAGACATGATGGCACACACCTGGAGTCCGGGCACCCAGCAGCACCCCAGGTGTTCTTGAAATCCATTAGAATTGTGACTGTAAGCACTGCTTAATAAGTTCCAAGTTCTGAAGCACAAGTTCTGTGATTTAATCCAGCAAGACTCTAACTACTTTGGGAATGCAGAACAGGGCATTCATCATTTTGAAAGCCAGAAGGTTTAGATGTGGTTGCATGGGTATGGATGGGATGGTGGAAAGTTACAGGTTCTATAGATCCAGTTGCTGGATGGCTGGGGAAAATACTCTCTTCATGAATGCAATCTCAGGAGGGCAAACTGGCATTAGAGCAGAATTTTAGTGTTAACAGGAAAGGAGGTTGGAGATGCCACTCTTAGGAGGAAGCAGAATTCTGCCTGGGAAGACAAGAGTCTAGCCAGGAGGAAACAGAATAATATGCAAGTGAGAGGTTGGAGAAGTTGAGGGCAAGAAGAGGAAGGGGGCAGGAAAACAGTTCAGAATTTGCACTTTGGCACCGAGAGTTGGTTCTGGGAAACAGAAGATGGATCGAAGACTCTTCCCCAGGATCTTTAAGGCACTGGATAAAGAGAAATAAATTACCCAAGACAAAAGCTAGGATTGGGCCGGGCAGTGATGTTACACGCCTTTAATCCCAGCACTCGGGAGGCAGAGGCAGGTGGATCTCTGTGAGTTTGAAGCCAGCCTGGTGTACAGAGTGAGTTCCAGGACAGCCAGGGCTACACAGAGAAACCCTGTCTGGGGGTTCAGAGCAGGGTGGTGGCGCACGCCTTTAATCCCAGCACTCAGGAGGCAGAGGCAGGCGGATCTCTGTGAGTTCGAGGCCATCCTGGTCTACAAGAGCTAGTTCCAGGAAAGGCGTCAAAGCTACAGAGAAAAAACGAGCTAGGATTGGAGCCTGAGTATGTTTGAATCACAACAGACAGAAGAAACTGAGCAAAGAAGGGGAGACACAAAGAACAAAGCAGAACTACACAGAAACATACACAGAAAACCCAAAGAGAAAAGCCTGAGAGAGGAAGAGCAAGGATGAGAGAGCAGCTATAGAAAACAGGCACTTGGGAAACTGTGTGGTGCACAAAGGAAAGAGCCTTGGACAAGCAGCACTGAGTCAACTAGTCAAGAGTATGGCAACTATTTCCCTATCTGGATTTGTGGCCCCTATAATTTCACCAAGTGGGCAGCTTTGGGGGTCACATGAATTTCAGAGAGGGAAGCTTTGAGAAGAATTATAGATTCAGTGACCGAGCTCATCCCTTGGGTAGCAGCTCTGATCAAAATAGTATGGCTATGGGGTTGAGGGAGGACACACGCCAAAGGATGACCAGGCAGGGGCTTACACAAAACTGTGACTCCTATGTCATCGAGCCCAAGAACTATTCCCATTAAGGGAGTCAAGATAAATGAGAGCTGTTCAAAGAATCATTGTAATCAAGGAATGAAGGAATTGAAACAAAAACTGACTTAAAGTTAATCACCATTTACTGAGCACTGTATTAGGTAATAGAGACAGAAATCAATCAAGGGGCTGACCTCTCACTCAAACTGCTCCCAGACTCAGGGTGCAAAGCAGAGGGGATGAGACAGCAGGGTCTTTGGACTTTAATATAATCCCTCTGGAGCAGCATGGAGAGTGAGTGGAAGGGGGGAGGCATTGCTCCTGTGTGACACACGAAAGTCAGTGAAAGATTCTTTGAGAAAAACTGCAAGACAGATTGACAAGCTATAAAGGACACAAGATAGCCATAACCCTGTAAAAACAAAGCCTGTCATTATTCAAGTGAGGTTCACAGTTCTTCACTAGTTGGATTTTGAATTAACTTGTTAAAGTATCAATTTTTAGCCCAACTTTGATGGCAGTTTTTCTAACCTGTTCACATACTTTGTCTTTTATTTATTATTTATTTATAGTAAAGTAAATGGCATTCATTTTATAAGCATGCACTCTAAATGGATACCTAAGATGTACAGGATTTCTACAGGTCTGTGAAATGATAAAACACACCTGCTTTTGCCCCGTAGCTATTGCTTGTGATCCCTCTCCCTTCTGCACACTGTGTTGTTAGCTAGAACCACATCTCATCCTAACGACCTCGGCACTAACCGCTAAAACTGGGCAGAAGGAGGAATAAATAGCTTCCAAGTGAGGACTGAAGTGTCATCCTATTAGTAAAGATGGTGCATCTGGCTGTGTTAAGCCTATTTTTCTTGTTCTGAGATATTTTGGCTTATCTCCCATTTCTTAAGTGGGTTCAAGACAATCAAGATGACCAGAATAACAGCTCTGGGTATTAAACTACAATATCTATTTATTGCTTTTAAGTATGACATAGTACCTTGATCTTTCTATTGCAGAAAATATGTACAATGTACAAATATTCTCTTCCCAGAAAAAATTTAAAGTGGTACTATCATGGAAACAGACTGGCCTGAGGTTATGTGATAGTTTAAGAACAGAATTTTACCATGTTTCTCTAATAAGACTTTCATGTTTGTGTTATCAACTGCATAGTTCTCTAAGATATAAAGAATATGGCAAACTAAAGAGATCTTGGTCAAGAAAAAAATTAAGATGAGTCGAGCTTAATTAAATATTCGATCATGGTAGATGTGATACATGAAGGAGACGAGCCTTAGAAACATTATCAGGAGGAGTAGAGAGCCACTTCATAGCTGGGAGTTCTGGAACTTTCTTGAACCATAGAATAGTAATATTAGAGTGAGGATGACTTGATGACATCTTAGCTAAAGATGAGCATCCCAACTGTACTTCTGATTCTTTTCAAAAACAATTTCATATATATGTGTGCGTGCGCGCGCACACACACACACACACACACACACAGCTAAAGTTCTATTCAGACAGATTAGAATACATGGTTATTATACACTAGGCCCTGCATTCAAGTCCCCACAACCAAGCCAAATCAAACCCCTAAAACACACACACACACACACACACACACACACACACACACACACACACACACACACACAGAACCAAGAAACACCGCATTGCTAACAAGACCTACCCTACTTTTGGATTTCTTTTTTTTGGAGAGGGAGGGCATTGAGATAGAGTCTCTTTACATAGCTCAGGCTAGCTTTAAACTGTCAATCCTCCTGTCTCAGCTTCCCAGGCTGAGAAGGCCAATACCACCATGCCAGCATGTCAGTCCATACTTTCATTTAATTTTTATCTGACTAGCCTAATTTTTAAAGGACTATGTTAGTCTGTAACTGATACTGTTTTAGACTGTTACCATTTTATTATGCAACAACCAAGGAAAACCAGCTCCCTCTGTGCATCTGCATTCTGACACTTTAGATACCATTCTCAGGGCTTGTCCAAGTCATATCTGAAAATAGTCAACACTGAAAACTAACAAAAGCTATACCTGTTTGCTTATGTTTTCTACACACTAGGGAGCAAAACCCACTCATAAAGAGGCATGGACATGTATGAGCAAAGTTAGAAGCCAAATAGCCAACAAACCATGGAAAGATTAAATGACATTAAGGCTAATAACCATAGCTACTAACATAATGAGCCCTCACAGTGTCAGGCACTGTTTTAGGCGCCTTTTTTATACACTTGAATTTTTATATCACTTAATTATCATCACAATTCTATGCATGAAGTGCTGGTGTCCTGTGTCCCTGATCCAGGTTACAGGTGTTTAGCACCAGGTAAGTTCTGTAACTTTCAAGCTTCAGTGTGTATGGAATGGGAACAGCCCCTGCCTCAGAAAGTGCAACTATGGCAACTGAGACAATGCACACAGAGAGCTAGCTATGTAAAGTGACAGTACCAAGTTCACTGTCCATAAAAGAATGAATATGGATCAAAGACCTATCTTATAATTAGAGTTTTTCTTTTACATGCTATTTAATAGAAAATTTGAACTTGAAAAAAATTACAACCCTCCCAACATATCATGTTTTCCTTATTCTTAAGAAAGAAAGGCCTAGTGGGAAGAAGAGCATTAAAAAGTTTATCCTGCATGTCTTTGAATTCCCAAATCTACAATTAGTAAAAAGAAGAGTAAGAACAAACCAAAACACTCACCATGGATCAAATCCTGGTTGTCTTTTTGAATGATTGGTACCAGAACTGCTGTCAGATGGCAAAGAAGAAACTCGGGTGGACACATTATTTTCATGGAAAGAATTGTCTGGTCGTGGAGATGGCACTGAATGAAGAAGAAGAAGAAAAAGTTACTGCGGTGCTTTTCGGCTTGCATTAGTTCTAATGTTATTCTACTGCATTTTCTTTCACACAAACAAGTCAAAGTCTTCAACTGCCTTTCCGGAACTTGTTTCCTGAGGATGGAGGTGGTCCAGACACATTTCCCTCCTCAACTCCTTACATGGCAATCTGAAGGGCTCAGTTCCAAAAGATTTCCAAACAGAAACCTAGGCTGTCAGCTGATGCACTGCGGAGCATTTGAGGACATTTTTTTAAAAATGGGACATCATTTAAAGTATGATTAGTGAAGCCACCCCACCCCCACACCACGGTTTTTGACATTCTTTGAAGTTGAATCTTTCTTATAACAGATCCAACTGTGCAAAATCTATTCTTTTTTCTTTTTATTTTTTGAGACAGAGTTTCTCTGTGTAGCCCTGGCTGTCCTGGAACTCACTCTGTAGACCAGGCTGGCCTCAGACTCACAGAGAGATCCACCTGTCTCTGCTTCCCAAGTGCTGGGATTAAAGAAAGGCCATGTGCCACCACTGCCCAGCTTGCAAAATCTATTCTTAACCCAATATCATCCTTAACAATATGTGTACTGGGACACACAAATAACAGTTTAAGCATGACAATGCAATGGTGTGCTGCTTAGATCTTTAATTATAAGGAAATTTGGCCATTTGCACAAAACTACTAATTTTCTATACATTCTCATGTAAAAATGAACAGAAATATAAACTATAATATATTGAGTAGTTTTTGCTTTGGGGAAAGCAGTAACCATGTTTTTGTCAATTTCTAAAGTTGGCTGTTCTATAAATTTCACCACAAAATTAGTATATGGACATTGTATATCAAGACCAGTGACACCAAGTAAGGAGGGCTATATGTAATTACAGTACTCGAGGCTGAGGCAGGAGGACTGACATGAGTTCAAGGCCCCACTAGGTTACACTGAGTTCTAGGTCTTCCTGACTGGGTTACAATATGGGATGTTGTCTCAAAACAACAACAATATATATGTGTATTTATATGGTGAATTATATACATGTATTATAGTTTTATAGGTAAATAGTTAGTATGATTCCTTATTGCTTTTTCAGACATTATTACTGTTATTTTACCCACCTTCTTCTGTATTTATTTCAACTCTCCCTCCTTAAAGAGGCCCTCTTTTACATTTCCCTGAACAAGATCACTTATACCCTGTTATTCCCTTCTCTACTGCTCCCTATTCCCCTATCTTGACAATGATTCCATTTTAATTTCCTGGTTGCTGACCAGAGCACAGAGATCTGTGAGCTGGAGCTGACCTAAATGCCCCCTCCCTGATGACTAGCTTTTATGGTACCAGAAGGTGTCATCCAAGTTTTCAAAGGCGGGAAATAGTAAGGGCCCTACTGTAGTGGTTTGAATAAGAATGGCTTGCAGATTTGAATGCTTGGTCTCCAGGAAGTGGCACTATTAGGAGGTGAGGCCTTGGAGTTAGGTATGGTTTTGCTGGAGGAAGTATGTCACTGGGTGATGGACTTTGAAGTTTTTAGATGCTCAAACCAGGCCCATTTTTCTCTCTTCCTGCTACCTACAGATCTTGATGTAGAACTCTCAGCTACTTCTCCAGCACCATGTCTGCCTGCATGCTACCATGCTTCATACCATGATGACAATGGACTAAACCTCTGAATTGTAAACAAGTTCCAATTAAATGTTTTCCTTTATGAGAGTTGCTGTGGTCATGGTGTCTCTTCACAGCGATAAAACTTTATGACAGTTACCCAGCTATAATGCCTATGAACCACATCAACAACCAGTATGGGCACAATAACCCCAAGGATGCGTAGTGGTATGTATACCTTGCCAGTAACCAACAGCTCTCTAATTACACTGAAGGAAACAAGAAGGAAACCATACCTGGCACTAAAATTCCTAGCTAACTACTCAGTGCTAGTGAAGTCATGGTTATTGGAGGTTATTTACTAAATCATTACAACCCCTAACAACAATCTATAAACATTTGTTTTTATACCCAGTGCAGTCTTTACCCCTCATCAAAGAAACTTCTCTTTGCAATAGATGGAGACCACTAAGTAAACCACAACCAAAAATCAAAATACAGAGTTGTGAAGTGTGGTCTTAATGGCTATATCTATAATATACTCCTGAACCTGATGCTTTGGAAATATTGTGGAAGAGAGAGTGAGATTTAAAAGGCAGAGAATTAGGAAATTTGCTGTGAGATTGTGGTTCCTAGGAACATGTGAAGCTATACCTCTAAAGTCTCACCAGTGTGCCCAAACATGAGTTGAGCAATGATAACACCAAAGGACATGACAAAGTGGACAAGAAAAAGCCCAGGAGGCCTCAACCTTACACAAAGAACTATAGGCAACTGAGAAAAGCTGGGAGCAAGAGAGGTGCCAAAAGGTCAGTGGTATGAAAACATACATACAAGTAACATTAGACAGACTGAGCAGGTTTTATTTATGAATATATATGTATATGTACATACATATATGCATACAATAAAATTAGTGGAAAAAGAGACCATAAATTTGAATGAGAACAAGGTGGAGCATATGGGAGCGATTGGAAGGAGGAAAGAGAAGGGAGAAGTGTTGTAATTATAATCTCAAAAGTTAAAATTAAAACAACAAAAAGTGACACCATTTCATTTGCTTCTGGATAAGAAAGAATGAACCTACTCTAGAAACATCTGTCTAGATATATCTGGAAATATCTGTTATTTTTAACTACTATTTTTCTCTAGGACTTCCCAGTATCATTGAAATAACAGATGTTTCCAGGTGTTTCATTTAGTTGAAACTTTCCCTTCTATTTCTGAACTTCTACAAATTAAAATGTTCTATTTGCTAAATCTCCAAGTAGATTTCGAGAGAAATAAAGGAGGTGTTTTCCCCATATTAACCAATTCAATCCATTTGTAACCAAAATAGTATTTTCCAGAAGTCAAAGACTAATTCATTGATTTAAAACTCTATTTCCATTTTATTTTAAAGTATTTCCTCTACTGAACATGATAGCACACACCTATAATTCCAGCACTTGAAACAGAGAGAGAGAAGTCAGCTGGGGGCCAACCTGGTCTACAGTGTTAGACCCTCCCCCACAAAGAATGCTATTTTCTCTAATCATCTGTAGAAACAACAAAGTATGGGGCATTTTATAAGAAAAAATTACACTGAAGATATTTTTACTCATGTACAAGACAAAAATTTTTAATTAACTTTAATCTGAATTAAAAGTGTAGCCTTATAAGATTATAAAGTCATCATGGAATGGGGCAGTCATTAAGAAGCATATTTGATGCCTTGTGCTTTTCCAAAGGTAGAGATGGGAGGGACCATAGTAGCCTAATCATTCAATATACATATATTCCTGAGTAACACTTCTGTGTATTCATTCAGCTCAGATTCCTAATTTTAACAACCAAACAACTGTCTGTGTCCCCTGACCTTCTTTTGAATTTCTGAACTTCTCCAGCTGTTTATTTTATTTATTTTTTTAAAGATTTATTTACTAATTATGTATAGAGCATTCTACTTGCATGTGTCCCTGCAGGCCAGAAGAGGGCGCCAGATCTTATTACAGATGGTTGTGAGCCATCATGTGGTTGCTGGGAATTGAACTCAGAACCTCTGGAAAAACAGTCAGTGCTTTTAACCTCTGAGCCATCTCTCCAGCCCCTCTCCAGCTGTTTATATAAAACAACAGAAGGAGCAGGAAGTCAGGGAATGTGGACTTAAAAGTCAAGGCTGTGGTGAGTCTTGCAGGCTTTGAACAGCTGAGCCTCCTGTTCATTTCTCCACTGGGATTCTCAAATATTTGATACATTATCATCACACGGTTACACCCCAAAGGGGTTGCCTTTTTCTATTAACTGTCTCCTAAATTCACAGAACCTTGAAAACATCTGTCTTAGCCATCTGTTCAACAACAAAGTACAGTTTTAAAGCTATGTAAATATTCTTGAATTTTGGCCGGGCGTTGGTGGCGCACGCCTTTAAACCAAGCGCTCGGGAGGCAGACGGATCTCTGTGAGTTCGAGACCAGCCTGGTCTACAAGAGCTAGTTCCAGGACAGGCTCCAAAGCCACAGAGAAACCCTGTCTCGAAAAACAAAACAAAAAAAAAAATTCTTGAATTTTGTTCTTTAAATCAATTAATAAATATTTATGAAGCTGTGTGAGGCAATCCCTGCCTCCCGCTTTCCTTTCCTCCTCCCCTCCACCTGGGGATCAAACCTAGGGCTTCACACACACTAGGCAAGCGCTCTATCACTGATCTCCATCTCCATCCTGAGAATCCAGAATATTCGAGATGTTCAGAACCTTGCAGAGGAACACAGAAAACAAGTACGATGTGGTCTGCATTGTATCACAGATATAGAGAAGGGAAGACTGTCACAGTGGAAGGGATCATAAAGAAACTAGAAAGAAGAACTGGCTCCAGTAAGACAGTAGTGTATTTCAGGGCACGAGATCCCAAGCACGAATGGTGTGTGGAGGTAGCTGGGTGGCAGCCAGAGTGGACTACAAGGATATGACCATAAACTGCCTGGAACATCATCTCAGGTAATTCACATTTTACTTTGCTATCAATAGAGGCTAAGGTATTGGGACACGGTTTTGGGATAGTGAGGGCAATGGATGCCTGATCTATTTCTTTCTCCTGTACTGCCATTATCTGACTGCTCTATAGAATTATTACACTTACTGGTGATTTCTTTTATAAAAGTGAGAATGAGGGTAGATATTTTTCTGTTTATCTACTAACATGTTCTAGGCGTGTTCAAATTTCTGGTATTACAATATCACATTGTCGTCTATAAAATTTATACTGTAGAAATGCACAATGAAATTATTTTTAAAGATCTCAAACTGGGTATACGTTGGCATACACCTTTACATGCAACATTCAGGAGGCAGAGACAAGCGCATGTCTCTGAGTGTGATGCCAGTCTGGTCTACATACATAGTTTTAGGCTAATCCAGGTCTACAAAGTAGTAGCCTGAGATTGATCCCAGGACCTACATGGTGGAAAAAAAACCTGAGTCCTACAAGTTGCAAGTTGTCCTCTGATCTCTGACCTCCACAGTTATACCAGGGCATAAGTGCCCCCAGTCCCAAAATAAATACACGTAATTTTAAAAATTCTCATGTTTTGTGTAAGTTTATAGTTTTAGTGCTGAGCTGTGTTCATCACTATCACCTACATGTAGCCACACTATGCAGATGACTGGCAGGTTAGGGATGTTTTAGAGGCCCAATTGTGCTGGGCACAAAGTGACATGGGTAAATGTCACATGAATGAATTGGTATGGTCAATATCTACCTTCAGAAGGATCATTCTGAGAACTGTTTGGATGGGTGCATGGAGACCGAGACTAGTCAGGGGCTCAGACAGAAGAGACAAGGGACTAGGTGAAGATGGTGAGACCAGGAACAAAGAGAACTAGTTAGTTGGCAAGAATGCTGTTGGTCTGGCTGGGTGGTGGTGGCATACGCCTTTAATCCCAGCACTTGGGAGGCAGAGGTGGGTGGATCTCTGTGAGTTCAAGGCCAGCCTGGTCTACAGAGTGAGTTCCAGGACAGCCAGGGCTGACACAGAGAAACAAACAAACAAACAAAACAAGAATGTTGTTGGTCTGAAGTCTGCCAGGGCAGTGAAAACACAGTGGTGGACAAGGAAAGGGGTGTATTCAGCAGAAAATAGAGGAAGATTCTAGTAAATATGGTGGGGGATGGCTTACCTCTATAAAAGCTACCAACTCTCCTTGGGACAGGATCATTGTACAGATGCCGATTTTCTTTGGGAGCCGTGCCATCGTCAGAGTGGGGGTCATGGTACACTCCACCCTGCGGCAGGAAACAAGGTTATAAAAGTTAAACTATGGCTTGATGATGGTGCTGCCTGGAACAGTCTAACCAGTGTCTAAGATTTTTTTTTCTGATCATTTTAAAGGAAAACTTGGGCTTATGGCATGGAGAAAACTACTTACTTTCTAAGTCAGTTCAACTTATTTATGGGAAATTGGGTACAGATAAAGTTTCAAAGCTAGGCCATAGTGCTGCTGAGCGAATGACCCTTATAAAACACTCTAAGATGTAGCAACTCTAGATCTCAGACCTCAGACTTCTGACGGGTGTGGAATGAAGTGGTGCCTTCTCTGGAGGACTCTTTAACAGGCGGTCTCGTCACAGTCATCTCTGGAGGGAGCTGTTCTCCAGGCTGCAAGGCAAATACAAAGAGATTTATAGAAACTTCCTACTCCTAGGGATGAAAACTCATCATGGTCATCATTTAATATAATGAGGACCTTAACCACCTAAAATAAAGATCATGGGGTAGCTTTAACATAACTCATTCTATAAAAAAGTAAAGTACCTGATGAATGTCAAATAAGGCCAACTGATAGAAAGTGAGATTCTCATTAAAGTTAAGGCAAGTAAGGAATCCATTAGTCTGAAAATAGTTCAATTAATTTTTTAAAACAATAAGAGAAATCACCTTTCTATCTAGACAGTTACAGCTCCAAGCAGCATTATGCTTAGAGATTCTATCAGTCAGTCTAAAATTGCTCTTATAGATTTTAGGCAGAGTTATCCAAAAGGAAAGTTGCAGAGGCAAAACTACTTTCCTAGGAGACTAACACAGTAGATGCAGATGAAAGGAAATGCTTTGTGAATGCAAAAAAGAAAAAGAATAGTCCCTCTCAATGATTTTTATCTTAAGAGTCCCTAATTCCCACAGTCTGTGGTGCTTCCTGCTTCTTCGTCTTCTCCAGGACATCAGCTCACCTGTTCAGTGCATTTCTTAGGAATGGTCATGATGGTGCCTATTTCTAGAGATGCTCCCACTACCTAGAGCCCTCTCAAGTAGGTGAGTCACAACCCCAGCACAGCAGTGGGTCCTTAACAGTTGCCCAAGGGGAAAGAAAATACATCACATTTTCCACCCTGGGGTGGGAGGATTAAGGAACACAATTAGAAGGAGTTAGATGCATTCGGCATCTATATATTATACACAAAAAGTATCTCAAGTCTAGATGATGTACATAAAATATTTTAAGTTAAAAACTGAAATAAGATTGGTATTTCTCCCCCTTCCTTCCCACCACCATATTTAGAGAATTCTGGAAAGAAATTAATTTGGTACAGCCTTTCTTCTTTCTACTTTGCCACCTGTACTGTTGACAAAGGCCCAGAGGAAGATTTTTTTAAGGGAATGAGTTATTTACATTTAAACTAAACTTAGTGAGGGTCCTCATGCTTTTGAAAGTGGCTATAATACTTTACATGAGAATTGAGTGCCATGATTTACTCAGCACTCTTGTTACCTTTCAAGCCTTCCAGCCACCTTCTAGCCTTTAATTGTGGCCTTTCTTAAGGCTTGGCATAGCACCTCCTGAACTGGACTTAAGGAACAGCTGGAGCTGTGCTAAGTTGCAGCGATTGTTTAGAATTAGCTTATGACCACTATGTTTACAGAAATTCTTTTCGCTGAACTCTCAGACAGCCAGTCATTTGTGCATTTTTCCAAGGGAGACTGCCTTTTGTTTTTCTCTTCTGTTTGACACTTGCCTTGATGCCAACACAATTAGCTTGTTTTTCACCTCCAACTTCATTCTATGGGCAGTGGCCAGGTCCTAGAGATCTTTCTTGACACTCCAGGTGCTCTTATCTCTACAGTGAGCTCTCAAGGCCTCTTTGTCCATTCCCTTAACTCCATTTAAAGTCTCTGCAAATAGTTACCTCCTGCTCACCCTTAACCAGGCACCAGGCCAACCTGCCAACATTTTATACTTGGGGACCTGGAGATGGCCTCAGAATCCCAGCTCTACTTTGAGTTAGAGAAAGTTGGGCAGCTCACCCACCTACTGTGAGCCTCATCTGGGAGGAAAAATGTTGGATTAAGGAGCTTATAAATCCCTGTTCCAACTCTGAACCGGAGCTCCTAGGAAAGAAACCCTGAAGGCTTCCTTCAACACTGCGGTGGACAAGTCCTGTTGTGTCCACTTTTGCACAGTCCTTGAGATCTGGCACCCAAGCCTGAATGCTCTCTCCACCTCACGTGAGAATTATTCAACTTTTACATTTTCATTGCAATATTGTGAAGCCAGTTGGGATCCATGCAGCACCAAGTCTTCTTGGAATATTTTCCCTCTTGTCAATCCTCTTTCCTGTTCCTATCACTTTCTTCCCTAAGCGAAAATCTCAACCTCCCCAGAAGTATCTGCTCAGAATTCTACCTCCCCTGGGAGCTCCAACAAGGCCCAGGCTGGATGGACAGAATTGCTTCCATCTTCCTTTTGCTACACAAGCACACGTCTGCGTGGCTACTGTAATGACATTTTACAGTATTAGAACAAATCATCTGTTGCCAAATGTCCCCTGTCATTTAATATACTTCAAAATGACAAAGACACTTTAATTTCATCTTTCCAATCAGGGCTTCCTGTGGTGCTCAGCTTTACTCTTCAGCCCTTTGACTGTCTACACAGGGCAGATTGTTAGCTTCACTGAAGCCATTTCTGACTGTTCCTGCTCAGTGATTTCTCCCTGTTTCTATGCCTATTCATAGCCCATGCTCTATTAATATTGGCCTTTGTGATTTCATAATTTAGCAGGTCAAATGCTTGTCATGCAAGCCCAATGACCTGAGTTAGATACCTAGAACCCTCATAAAAATGGTCGGAGAGAACCAACTGTACAAAGTTCTCCTATGGCTTTCACAGGCATGTCATACATTCATTCCTTGCCCTATGTCATATACATATACACAATAATGAAAAATACATAATTAAAAAAAAAACAAGGAGCAGAGAGATGGCTCAGCAAGTAAGAGCATGAACTGCCCTTGCAGAGGAACTGAGTTTGGATCCTAGGACCCATGACAAGCAGCTCACAACTTCCTCTAACTCCAAGTCCAAAGGTGTGTGACACCCCTGGCCTCTATAGGTACCTGCAATTATGTGCACATTCCTAGACATAGACAGACACACATACATAATTTAAAAACTCTTTTAAAAATCCAAAAGGCTGGGGAATTATCATTTACCCTAGCCTGAAGTTAAATTTATCTAGCTTAAGATAAATTTAAAATTCAGTTAAGATACTAAGTGTTAGTAAAAATGTTTAAACAAATGTGGTTTAGAAAGATTAGAGAAAAATACCCTCCCAAGTTGAAATAACTAAAAGCTAATCCATATTTCTAATTTCAATAAAACATGGTCTGTCAGTAAAATAGGTCAGAAAGGAACATTAAAAAAATAGATTACTGAAACCAAGCTTGAGATGTCTTGAGCACTCAACAAATGATTTAAACATTTAAATAATAACTATTATTTTTGAGACAGGGTTTCACTGTATAGCTCTGGCTGGCTTGGGACTCACTATGTAGACCAGGTTAGCCTCAAACTCACAAAGATCCACCTGCCTATGTCTCCCAAGTTCCCAAGTGCTGGGATGTGCTGTTGTATGTGCCACTACACACAACTAAATTATTTTTTTTAACAGAAATGATCCAAAAATTGCTTTCATTCATTGTCCCAATGAAAGCAGGGCTGATTATAGTAGGAAAAACTGTATAAGAACCTTATAAATATTCTGTGTAACACTTTCCCAAGATAAGCCACTGGACAGATGAAAGAGGTACCTGGGGCGATAAGAGCTGCAAGCTGTTTGCTCTGGCCGCCATGCCCTGCCCTAGGCTCAGGCTTCCATCAAGACCTTTAGCTCTCACTTTGTCCCGGGTCACGTACATGGAATGCCTGTGGGGGCGCTGCTGAGAGGAGAAGGGGCT
The DNA here is from genome assembly GCA_004026605.1 of Ondatra zibethicus. Taxonomy (NCBI): domain Eukaryota; kingdom Metazoa; phylum Chordata; class Mammalia; order Rodentia; family Cricetidae; genus Ondatra; species Ondatra zibethicus. Next base: position 49,309 of record PVIU01010978.1, read on the forward strand.
GGTGTAGCCTAGCCCATAAGAAAATGACTCATGAGGCGCAGACAGCGAGTGTGAATGGCCGCTGTCCATGTGTTCAGGCAGCTTCAACTCTTCCATGGTTTTGGAGTGTCTGGTAGTAGTTCGGCGTGAGTCCAGAGTGCCCTCATTTCGGTTATTTCTACCTGAAGGGCTGAGCAAAGTTCTCGTGTCACTGTGCCTGGTGGGGGTTGGGCTGGTGGGAGAGTTCAAGTCCAAGCAACTGGATGGGAAGTATCTACTGGTATTAGTCTCTGTGATTTGGGCTCTGGTTTCTGAAAGGTTGCTCACAGACTTGGAGTCACTCAACGCCCCATGGCTTTTGGCCTTCGTCCGGTAAGATGGACTCCTGGAGGACTGGGGAATGGTGTCGATGTAGCTGTGCCGACTTTGCTTCTCACTAGGCTGCAGCGTCCCGGCTTTGCTCTGGGAGCTTTCCATGAATGAGTGCCTGTTCTGTTGAGATCTGCTGCTGGACTTGAGGTACTTAGTGCCTGGACCTTCTGAAGGCTTTGGGTCGATATTGAAGTCAAACTCTGTCTTGGACTTGGCTTCTTTTGGGCTGAGAAGGTGTGGTATGTTGTTGTTTGTGAGATCTTTGCTGGAAGACCCAGGCTGGGTGCTTGCTTGGTAGGTCTTGGTATGCATTGGACTGAGAGTAGCTCCAGCAAGATTTCCATTCAGGAAGCTTTCACTTGCGGGAAGGCCTTCATCAGCCCGGGGCAGACCCACACCCAGGTTCTGAATGTCCTTGCTGTTGGATCTGTGGTGAGTCTGTAAAGCGGCACCCTTGCTGGATTGGTTTCTATGTTCAAAACAAAAAAAAAGGAGATAAGTTTCCTTCAGTGGGGGCAGACAGAGCATAATGTTGAAAGCAAATAAGCAAGCGAACAGTAAAGCAGAAGAGAACATTCTAAAAACACCCAACGGCTTAGGATCCTTGTGAAGGAAGGAGGGGAAAGAAGTTAAGGGCTGGAGGATAGGAAGGAGAGCTGCTTTCTGGATCTGACATGTCTGTTGCCCTGTAATCTTCACCCAGAGAGGGTTAAGAGAGATGGGGGTCATAGTCATTGGTGGTGTAGCCACTGGTGCATTGCTCCCACTCAAGCTAACAACCCCTTACCATGTTCATGAAGGCAACCTTAATTAAATGCCGTAGGATGGGCACACACACATGGCATGAAAGCCAGACAGGGACTTGGGAGGAGGATGAGATGGTAATAGGAACATTTTGATCAAAAAATACTCTGTGTGTGAGTGTGTGTGTCAGAGAGATTGTAGAAGAATAATTTTTCTCGCCGGACGGTGGTGGCACACGCCTTTAATCCCAGCACTTGGGAGGCAGAGGCAAGCGGATCTCTGTGAGTTCGAGACCAGCCTGGTCTACAAGAGCTAGTTCCAGGACAGGCTCCAAAGCCACAGAGAAACCCTGTCTCAAAAAACCAAAAAAAAAAAAGAATAATTTTTCTAAAGAGGCAAAAAATGACTATAATCACTAACCCTCTCAAATATGTCTCTATCAATAACAAGCAAGTTTCTCATACTAAGTCACTCAACAATAAAGCACTTCCTATGACGGTGTTTTGGCATCCTTAAATGCTTGTCTAACTTGCTGGTTGCCAACACAGTCACTGAGAAAGAGTCAGCTAAAATATACTTTGGCTATGACTGTCTGGTACAGTGCAGCTAGTAAGAATAAGACAGCAAGCAGATTGCTGAAAAGTCTTTCATTCACTTGAAGGGCAGAAGGCAACACTCAGACTTGAAGGTTACAGTGTTCCTTGAACTTCATTTTGTTTGTAAAACCTGTAGGCTGTGTCAGATGCACACTCACAGTCCCTACACACATATGCCAGCATCTCATCTTCAGCCTGTAGAGTCCGTGAGTGGGAATTCTAACGATGTAGAAGAAAAGGTGACACTCTGAAAGAAATGTGAACTGACTAGTGAGGTTTGTTGGAAAACACGATGATCTGTGTTTATGTTTTAGAGAAGTGGCAATTACTTGGGGCTCTTGAGATGGCTCCTTGTACATTTAACAGAAATGCATCAGTAACTGATTAGATATCTCTGTGTAAACTAAACACGATCCTATACTGGAACACAGGGTCTTAAGTGCTAATTGCTTGGTGAAAGACATAATTTAGTCTCTTCTTCATTTCACACTTCATTATTCCAAAGTGACTGAACCCTTCTTTAGGACTCGACGCTTCATTTCCTACCTAGTGTAATATATACAAATAGTCACCCAGAGAGAACCCTTGTCCTCTGTTTGAAAGCCGAGATTGACATTCTAGAAGTCAGCTTGTTCTATTATACCTAATCAAAGGATGAGCTTGCAGGCTTGAGACAGGTTCCAAAGTTAGTAATGCTTTACACAATTCCATTTTTTTTTTTTACTGTGAATTCAGAAAATGTTACAAGTGTTACTACTGTGAAGATGGACTGATCTGGAAGAATTTTTTTTCCTATCAGACACTAATTGGAAGAAAGGTTCTTTTGGGCTGTTGCTATTTTATAAGGATAGCAACCCACAAAACTATGTCTTCTTATTTCCCCATATTTAGAAAGAAATTACAAAGGAGAGTTAAGTTTTATTTTCTGTTAAATGATGTACAGAACACATCTTCAGATCAATAAAGTGCAGTGCCATAGAAGATGTCTGCAAGACTGATTACAGGGATAATCAAGGAATTTCTCTCTCTCTGTCTCTCTGTCTCTCTCTCTCACACACACACACATATATACATACACACACAGACACAGTATGGGGGTAGAAAGAAAGAAATGGGGGGATTACTGAGATACATTACAAAAAGTGCCCTGGGCAAGCTCTGGGACAGAGAGGATCTAGTATTGGAATAAAGGATAAGTTCTTTTTGTAGCAGTCAAAAGGAAGGTCTTATTGGATGATGCATCTGTGCCATATCTAGATGATTAGTGGACATTTCATCAATTGGCTAAGGAATAAATTGTGCCTTTTACTTTGAGTCTAGCCCTTAACAGCTGAGCCATCTCTCTAGTCCAGCTGTTCCTTCTCCTTCATATTGGTTACCTGTGTAAAGACATTGTGAGTTACTAGGAGCCAGGCTTTAGACAGTTTGCTCTAAGACGGGGTGTAACTAGGGCTTATTATGGTTAACTCTGACAAGATAATAATCCTGCTTGTAGACAGACAACAGCCTTCTTCTGAACTCCACCTGCTTGGAGGTTATAATGGCTCAGCAGTGTACTCCATCCAACAACAGCATCCAGTCAGTATGTACCCTAAAAGTATCAGGGTTTAAACTACCAGAGTTGCCTGATTACTTACATCTTGGTAACCAAAATATCTCAGTAACTTTTTGAAACCTCGATTATGATAGATGTCTTATCCAGAGATAGGTCTGAGTGAGCGTGTTGACTATTCTCCACTTCTTTACTTCCTAGCCTCAAGAGCACAGCACTGGCGATCAGGTCCCTTGGGCTCCTAGCTAGCTATCTGCTGGCAGGGCTGAGCAGAGGAAGGAAGTATCACAGGAAAAGGGAGATGGGAGGCTGGGGATGGAGGCAGACATGCCTGTTTCTTCCTGGCCAGGCACCCTGACTCAGGTCCTAGTTCAGTCCTTCCACAGGGCTCCTTGTGCCAAACTCTAACTCTCCTTGGAATCATAGCTTCTCCCTTTCCCTTCAGGAGACAATATAGCAATGGCAGAAGTGTTTTAACTTCAAAGCAGGACCAGGAAGGGATGAAGAACAGGAAAGAAATCTGTTAGAGCTGCCAGAACCCTTAGAATTACTACTACACAAGTCTACATGTGATCTTACACACATTCACAACAATATAAGAGAAAGGAAGCTGTAAAGGTAAGGCAGAAACAGTTGTCAAAGATCCAGATTCATCATAAATAAACAGCTTCTCTGCATGTTTCCATCTCAGGATTAATTGGAAGCTACTGATCTTTAGATATCCAGTAATTTCTATGTAGAAAAGGCACCACATTAGCTGCACATTGGAGCTCTGTCAAAGCACAACAATAAAAAGCAGCTTTGAAAATTGCATAGATCTCATCGACACACAACTGCAAAGAATCTGTTTTAAACTGCCAGCCACTTAAAAAGATTTAATGTATAAATCACTCAGTCACTTGTTTGGTTTAGAGACAGGGGCCTCGCGTCATCTACATTTGCCTCAAACTGCTCAAGGCTGGCCTTGAATTCACGATTCTCCTGCTTCCACTTGCGGAGTGCTGGAATTACATGTGTGCACTACTGTCTGGCTATAAATCACTCTTAAATGGTTGGCAGAATAGATAAATGAATAGACAGTTAATGTGTTTACTTAAAATAAGTTTAAAAGCAAAAATATCTGGGCATGGTGATACAAACCTATAACTCCAGCACTTAGGAGGCTGAAGGATAGCTACAAGTTCAAGGCCAGACTTGTACATTCCATAGACAAACAAGCAAGCAGAGACAGAGGCACAACACTGTATTAATAGGGGCAGGTGTAAAGCAGGACCACTGAGAGAATAAGCACAGTCAAAATGACATCACACCATGCATAAGGTGAGAAGAACCTTAGAAGAGTTTGAAGGTGACAATCAGTGACTGAATAATGACTGAGTCCACTGCCTCCTAGAGAGACAATGACTTGAGATACGGGGTGATGTAAAATATTATTTTAAAGTGTGTTACTTTTGTTTATGCTGTGGAACATTTGTTTAATGATGTAAAGATGTGTTTCTTTTGTTTATGTTGCATTTGTCTAACTCTGTGAAGCTGTGATACTTTGCCTGTCTAAAACACCTGATGGTCTAACAAAGCGCTGAACGGCCAATAGCCAGGCAGGAGAAAGGATAGGAGGGGCTGCCAGGCAGAAAGAATAGAAGTAGAAATCTAAGAGCAAGGAGGTGCAAGAGAACAAGAAGAGGTGGATGCTAGGGGCCAGCCACCTAGCCACACAGCCAGTCATGGAGTAAAAAGAAAAGTAAGTATACAGAAGTAAGAAAGATAAAAGCTCAGAGGGAAAACATAGATGTAATAATTTAAGATAAGAAAAAAAGCTGGCTAGAAGCAAGGCAAGCTAAGGCTCGGCACTCATAATTAAGAATAAGCCTCTCTATGATTTATTTGGGAGCTCGGTGGTGAGCCCCTAAAAAAGCCAAAAGAGATAAAGGTAAAACATCAAACAACAGGGTGACAGTACATCTCTAGGCACAGGACCGAGAAGCATGTGAGAGACAACCAACAGTCATAGTTTTATGAACACATCTAAAATGGTCTTAGAAGGCTTAGACACCAGCTAGAATTCATATCCCTGGCAAGCTAGGCTTCTGTGGAGTATGTATGGACCACAGACAAGAGTGTGAGAAAGGCATCAGATGATGTAAGAGAAACCACTTAGGACTCTTCCTTTTGATATATTCAACATATCACCAAGACCCAAAAATGAACTCTCCCAGAAATTTTTATCTACTTACAACTGCTACTGTCAACTTAGTCTTTGCAAGATTAATATACAGGCTTCCTTTCAGACTCCAGATTATACCACTGATGAGTACAGTACCACTCACAAATTTATCACTGGTCTACCAAACTTTACATCGTTGGGATAATTTTCTTTGTACATGTAAATCAGAAAAGTTGTGTGTCAATTCAAGTAGAAGGTGGACTAAAAGCCACAAACCAAGCCAGGCATGATCCCAGAGAAGATACAAGAATAATGTTAATCAGTCAAGTGCAAAGGAGCAACCAAATGCTGACAGTTACTTCGGGGTTTAATATACCAAAATCCTGAGGATGGGAACAGTGAACAGACCACCTAAGAACAGCTGAAAGCTGTGCAGGAACAAGCCACTGTCCCGACGAGTGAAGAGCTCTGCAACAGTTCCGCTTACACAGCTTAGGAGAGCAAATTCAGGACCAACGCTTCTCCTAATTGATGGATGCCTCCCAGGCTTCAAAGTGCTAGGTTTTGATCTTTCAAAATTCCACTCTATTAAGAATAATTTTCCATATACAGTAGGAAAATGTGTTTGTGTGTGGGGGGCTAATATTCAAAATTTCAAAGCTTCATTGGTTTTGATTTCTTATGGATCAAAGACCTCAACATAAAGCCAGCCACACTGAACCTCATAGAAGAGAAAGTGGGAAGTACACTTGAACGCACAGGAGATGACTTCCTAAATAGAACCCCAGCAGCACAGACACTGAGAGAATCAATTAATAAATGGGACCTCCTGAAACTGAAAAGCTTCTGTAAAGCAAAGGACATGGCCAACAAGACAAAACAAAAGCCTACAGAATGGGAAAAGATCTTCACTAACCCCACATCAGACAGAGGTCTGATCTCCAAAATATACAAAGAACTCAAGAAATTGGTCATCAAAAGAACAAATAATCCAATAAAAATGGAGTACAGACCTAAACAGAGAACTCTCAACAGAGGAATCTAAAATGGCTGAAAGACACTTAAGGAAATGCTCAATATCCTTAGTCATCAGAGAAATGCAAATCAAAACAACTCTGAGATTCCATCTGACACCTGTAATAATGGCCAAGATAAAAACACTGATGACAACTTATGCTGAAGAGGTTGTGGGGTAAAGGGAACACTCCTGCATTGCTGGTGGGAATGCAAACTGGTACAGCCCCTTTGGATGTCAGTGTGGTGATTTCTCAGAATATTAGGAAACAACCTTCCTCAAGACCCAATAATACCACGTTTGGGTATATATCCAAAGGATGCTCAATCGTGCCAGAAGGACATGTGCTCAACTATGTTCACAGCAGCATTGTTTGTCATAGCCAGAACCTGGAAACAACCTAAATGCCCCTCGGCTGAAGAATGGATAAGGAAAATGTGGTACATTTACACAATGGAGTACTACACAGAAGAAAAAAAATAATGACATCTTAAATTTTCCAGGCAAATGGATGCCGAGCTAGAAAACATCATTTTGAGTGAGGTAACCCAGACCCACATGTATTCACTCATAAGTGGTTTTTAAACATAAAGCAAAGAAAACAGCCCACAAACCACAATCCCAGAGAACCTAGACAACAATGAGGACCCTAAGAGAGACATGCATGGATCTAATCTACATGGGAAGTGGAAAAAGACAAGATCTCCTGAGTAAATTGGGGACCTTGGGATAGGGTTGAAGGGGAGGGGAGAGGCAGGGAGGGGAGCAGAGAAAAACGTAGAGCTCAATAAAAATCAATGAAAAAAAATGAGAAATAAATTACTTCTACATCCCATACATAAAAATTCTCAGATGCCAAAATTGGGTTCTAGAGAACGAAGGAAGATGGGGAGGCTGCGCAGAACATAATTTTCCTAGAAATGCAGCTACAGAATTGGGAAGCGTCAGGACAGGTAAGGCAATCTGACTGAGGGAAGGAGGGAGGGAGGGAGGGTGAAGAAACAAGTTTTCAGACAGATAAATGGCTACAAGCCTGCAATCCTGGCACTCAGGAGGGAGGGGCAGGGGAACTCAGGAAACTTGAAGCCTGTTTGACTCCCTAATGGTTTCTCAGGCCTAGCATTGCAGGAATGCCCAGGCAAGAAACAAATATTTTAATGCTCGAAAAGTGTTTTTAAAATGTACTACTTTTAATTATTGACTTCACTCTTTTCATATGCTTATTTTTATAAAAAAAAGCCCTCATTTCTCAATGATTGAAAGGCAAGAACAATAAAATCACAAAACCCTTCTTAAAGCGGCTTCCTATTTTAGTTCAGTTACAATGTCCCCACACACGTTCAGTGTCCTTTTTACCTTTAAGGAACCCCCTTCCCCTGTCATTTACACAACATCATCTAGGTCTTAATGCTGTCTGAGATGCTGGAAACCTCCTGAGTTTCTAATTCAATGCTTCCTTTCCAAGGGAATGCATAGGTTTTCAACATATACTTGTTAAATACAAGAAAGTCTTTAAGAGTCCCACACAACTCTTTAATTATAGTTCTGAATCATGTAATAAGCGTGCAGGTGATATTTTTGAATAAAGGGGGCTTTCCTTCTTTTCTCTAATTGCATAATTTTAGCAGCCACCTCTTCCACCTACTTATAAGACCACGACTGCATTTGTATTTCCTTAGAAGGGAATATTTACCTATTAGACAGTGTGCTGCTTTCCACATGGTAAGGTTTTCTTTTCGTTGACCTTGAAGGAGACCGATCCAAAAGTCTCTGGGTTTGAAATGTAGGGTGATTCAAACACTGCTCTGTCAAATATCTGTCAGCTGGGTCCAACTTCAGTAAATTCTTGGGAGATAAAAGTTTAGGAATGGAAAGAACAAAGTTGAATTTAAACTCTACCTTTTCCTTTCTTCCTAGAAAAGAAATATGTGGTCACTGCAAAATACCTAGCAACAATAGCTCAAGGAATGAAAAAAATCACCCAAATTACCCACAACCTCACAATTATAGTCCTCTCGGTAGAAATCTTTCTAGCTGTGCTTGTGAGTACTACATATAATCTTTCTACTATAATACCTGGCTCATGATATGCACCTGTTTTTATATCCCATTCTTTTCACTTACTTATAAAAAACATTTTTTTGCAGTATAGCTTAAACATTTAAAAACTTTTTAAATAAGCATATATTTGCATTCTTCATCTTTCTACTGTCTTTAAGATACCCAGTTATTCTCTCTGGAGACAGATCACTAGTTCCCCGTGCATTATACATAACGTCTATTATATATACATGAGGTATTATCTGCACATGCTTTCCTCTGACTCTTTTCATTTTACCCCAATAGTTGTAAGCACACAACTGTATGTATTTAGTTTCCCTTACACTTAGCATACAATGTTGAGATCATTCCATAAAGTACAGAGCTTTAACTCTATGTGTATACTTCATACTTGCTTTTAGAATTCCCAGATGACTAATAGGTCACATTGTTTCCAACAGTTTCCTTTTTCTGAAGTACGTGGCAATACACCGTCTTACACTATGCTTTTTGGGAAGGGTGGGGACTGAAGGGAAGGCCTTGTGCAGACTAAGCAAGTGCATTACAACCAAGCTACATCTTCAACCTTACAACAAGTTGTAACTGGGCAACAGCAGGCTGAGCCCTGAGCCTCTGTCTCCTCCCGTCTTAATAAGGCTTTAAATGATTGTGCAGAAGCTTATGGTATGAGTCTCTCATGATTTACTTAGCAAGCATCCTACTACTAGATATTTGAATGATAGCCACTTTTCACTATCATGATTAATGCTATGACAAAACAATTGAGACCTAATGGATTCTTAAAGGTGGCACTGGTAGGTATTGTTTCTCCATGCTGCCAAATTACCAATTAGGAAGGTTGTCTTAAATTATAATCCTCTCAGGAAGTGTAGGAAGGAGTCTACCAGTTTCTAGGGACCCTCACCAACAATAGGCATTCTCATTCTTCTTAGGAGTTGCAAATCAGATATGATAAAAGCTGCCATATCACAGCTGTTTGTTGTGCATGTGCGTGCGCACGCGCATGCATGCACCACATGTGTGCAGTTGGACTGGAAAAGGACATGAATCACCTGCAACTGGAGTTACATGTGGCTATGAGTCATCCAATATAGGTGCCAGGAACCAAACATGGGTACACTGCAGGAGTAGCAAGTGGCTTTAACCACTGAGTCACTGCTCCAGTCCCTCTTACAGATGTTTTACCTCATATCTTTGCTGTTAGCAAGGCTGCTTACCAGTCACTGGCATAGTCTCCTCACTTATTTTCCTGTTTCTGCAGGCATCCCTACTTAGTTTTAAGTGTTCTTTGTTCATTAATGTACTAACCCTCTGTTTTATGTGGAATGCACTAGAATTTTCACAACTGAAATGTTTTCACCAAAATTGCTAAAATGCTGGACAGAATTTTTATTTTGATTTATAAAATGATCAAATATTATAAAAAATAACCAACATACATACACAGGGCAATAAAGTGCAGACATTCACTCTTCTAGGTATTTGTTATCTCAGCAAAAGGAAGATGGGTAAAATTCCAACATTCACAAATGCACTTCCAGCTCAGTCTGGTCTGATCCATAATTAATATATATAGTTAACTAGTGAGAGCAAATTTGCTCCCAATAAGCCAGACTTCAGTTTTAACATTGCACCACATATATTTCAATTCTGGTCCTACCAGATACTGACATAATCATTTTGATATAAGATTCTAATTATTGAAACGCAACCACTAATTACATGCAAGTGGATTTGTATCCATATTAATTCGGACACAACTGCAAACTTAGCTCAATTATGTTTTTCTCCCTTATTATAGAACAAAAACTATGATAGTTTTAACTAGTATTTCTAACAGCTACCATTAAAATGGCTTCAAATATAAGATGCTCATTAAAAAGGAAAATCAGCCCCCAAGAAGTCTTTCTAAATTAAAACACCTATGACCTTTCAGAAGTATTGGTGCTATTTTAACTTATTTGATATCCTGTAGAAGTTACTGTACATACAAAACTATTTTCATATGCTATGAATACAATTACTTTAAAGCATGAAGACCATATAAGCATAGTATGAAATTTACTTAGCTAACAGTTTAAAAAATTGAGCATGTATTGGGGGAGGCATCATTATTTTTTAAAATTAAAGTAAAGCAAATATAATTATTGTAGTTATTTTTAAAACTATTAAGGGCATGGGTGTGCATTAATTCTAGTGATTGTATCTTTACTAAAATAGCAGCTCCAAAGAGGTACAAGATGAGATAAACATTTTAATTATTAGATGTGGACACAATTAGCATATATTTAGGGAGCAGCAAGGAGACTGACTGAAAGGACAACAGAGGCTTTTCACTTTTAAAATCTTCAAAAACAGGTAAAAGGAATGGTGATGTGTGTGTGTGTATATATAATTCAATAATAATTAGGCAATATTAATCAGTGACAGAAATCAAAATTATGGTTTCTGAAGGAGGCATAGTGGGCCATGAGGGTAAGACCTAGGAAAGATCCAAAGGAGGTTTCTTGGATATTGACTAAGTTTTTAATGTCTTAATACAGGTAAGGTAACAAAAATATGCTTATATTTATAAAATCTCGAGATGTAGACATAATTTGAATACATTCAAATGTGCAATTCATGTGTCTGTGCGTGTGTCTGCACACTTATTCATACAGTGCCTACACTGGTGAGAAGAGGGCCTCTGATCCCCAGAACTGAAGTTAAAAGTGGTTGTGAGCTACCATGTGAATGCTGGAAACTGAGCCTGGGTCCTCGGGAAGAGTAGTCAGTGAACTGAGCCATCTCTTCGGGCCCCTGAATTTGTAGTTCAATAAAAATACTTGCTTACTTTTAGAGAACAATAACAATAAGCATAAAATGATAGGAATTAGAATGTTTACTTTCCAAGCCCTTTCCTCCCTCCAAGCCCTTCCATGTAGCCCTCTCCACTCTCCTTCAAATTCATGGCCTTTTTCTCACTAATCATCATTACAGTTTTCACTAAAGAAAAAGAGAGACAAAAGTCAGGAAACATAAGATTGTATTTAATTCAATTTTTTTCTATTCTGTTCTAGTTATATTTTAAAAGTTACTAAGTGAGTAAGGCCCAAATTGACAAGTATTGGTTACATGAAAGAAAGTGTTGACAAAATCCAGCTGATTTACCTAATAATTTGTCTAATTAAATTGAACCAGTGTTGAGGGTTCATTAGAAAAAAAATAGCAGTTCACAATCTGTGTTAATAACACCAAGTGCTTTATTAGAGTTTCATGCAACACGGTACTTGGTATTTAATTAAATTTGGGAAATGTTGAGATAGAAATGCTTTCCTGTGAGATTTCTGAGCTCCTCTATCGGTTAATGAACACTGTACATCTCTAGAAACATTATATGGTATATGGCCTCTCCACATCTTCCCCCACACCTACTTACACTGTTCCTTGGGACAGAGGTGAACATACCCTAAAACACAGCAAAGTTCTAAGAACCCAGCTCAGCAACTTGCTGAGCTTGAAGTTTCTGCACACAGTGTAGCCTCCACATTTTGACAGCTGAATAGATGGGCATAAAACAAAACTGATTCATAATCAAGCATTGAAGCTCTATTCTGAAACAATCACTGTTTGCCTGTACATTTACTGCCTGAAACAAAAACTTGAACAATACAATAAATAGCTTTCACAAGAGACTACTGTTTGCTGACGTGGAAAAATCTTTGCTTGCTCATTTTTGAGACAGGGTCTTTGTAACTCAAGCTAGCCTCAAACTTAGAGATGTCTTCCTGTCTCAGCCTCCCAAATTCTGAGACTACAAGCATGTGCTACTATTCCCAGTAAGAAAATCTTTAATAAATAATTTTGGGGCTGGAGAGGTGGCTCAGTGTTTAAGAGCACTGGCTCCTCTTCCAGAGGTTTGATTCCCAGCACCCACATGGCAACTCACAACAGCCTGTAACTCCAGGCCCAGGAGATCTGATGCCTTCTTTGGGCCTCTGCAGGTACTGCATGACATGCAGACAAAACGCATACACACATAATAAAATAAAAAAAATCTTAAAAAATTGAGGATGCTTTTAGTAGTTTGGAGTAGGATGTCTTTTGACAGGAGGAACACTCAGGTCATGATGTTAGTAGTGATCCTGATTCATCTAAAGAAAATCAGAAAAAGCAATCTGCCTAGGCGAGAAGAGGCCCAGTCAGAGGAAAAAAAAAAAACAGAATTAGAATCATTGGTTAAATCTGCATAAACCATGAGTAGCCTTCAATGTTGTATACAAGTAATTGTAAAATCTTTTGTCTTACAACATTCACTTTAAGATTTGTTTTAAAATGTAAGTGCGAGTAGCTCTTGAGTGCCAACAGATTTTCATTATTCTGCCCATTTTAGGAAAGTAATTTAGGGATTACATGCTCCTCTCTAGATGGACTGAGACAACGCCAGATTCCTGTTGCAATTATAAACAAATTACATGCCTTTTAACATGACATACTCCCCATTAATCACCTACTAACAAAACATTTAATTCATAAAAGCAGGCTATGGTCCCAAGTAGGCAGAGGACCAAAGGACTTCTTTTTATAGAAAAAATTACTTTTCTTACCTTCATAAGGTCAAGTAAAACACTATTTAAGATCCCAAGGTATCTTCTCTCTAACGACTGAGGATGGTTAACAGCCGGAAACTGTAAGGACAACAGTATGGATGTTAGTATTTGGGGAAGGGTATGTGTACATACATTTGTGGGGGTTACACAAGGCAGCATTTGGATGGAAATCATTGCCCTAGTGTCAATCCAAGTCAAATTACTATCTGTATATTGCTTTTTGTGTCTATATATTTTAGATATGCATTAATAGGGCCAAATATTAAATACTGGGAAAACCTACAGGTGATATCTAAAGCTAGATAGACAATATTGAAGCTCGCAAAGAGAATAAAAGTCTTGGCTGTATATTTAATAGAATTCTGTCTGCTTATACAGCTTGCTTCTAAAACAATTTATAGACAAACTATCTGTTTCAACAGACAGTTCTCAATACTGACAGACTGGAGAACTAACAGAAGGGCCATGATATGATATCATATAAAGATGTCTTGGCTTTTCCACAAGAATATGTAATTTACTCCTGAAAATGGAGACATAAGAAAGGAAAAAAGGCAGCAGGAGGCCAGAACCTGAAAAGCTCATTTTGAAATTGTAAATTTAGGCACATGTCCTATTATTGTTTTTAATATACTCTTCTAATGATCTATTTTAAAAATCTTACTTTAAAGTTCTAACAGGGCAAACATAGGCACCTAGATCAACAAATTAATTTCTAAATAAGGTAAGAGGTGTTGAAGCTTATTTTGATGTTGTACCCTTTCTTCTACCAATTTACACTCAGCAATATCTTGAGTGGTATTGAAGCATTGAGTAAGACACTGGCAGAACCCAAGCTTCCAAACATTGAGAAATAGTTCGCTTGTAATACATAATTCCTTTATACCAACATAGGAACATTTTAAGGTACAGAAATCCTTAAACATGCTGAATGAAAGGTAGCATCAAACAAAATATTAAGAAATATTTATGCTACCATCTCAACACTACATTCTGTAGGGTAAGAGATACACTTGAGAAATTTGTTGTCTGGTTGAAAAGGAATTAACTGTGCATCTGTAAATGAGAAGCTAGAGGCGGCCATGGTGGCGCACACCTGTAGTCTGAGCACTCAAGAGGCTGCGGCAGGAAGGGCCTGGGTTTGAGGCCAGCCTGGAATACCTAGTGAGAACCTGCGGCTGTAGAAGAACCTGTGGATATCTTGAACTCAGCTTTGAAAGAAAGACAGGGAAGTAATGCTGTGCAAAGCATTTTAAGTATTATTCAAACTTATATTTTAGAGAAGAGGAAAATGATGATCAGAAAGTTCAAATAACTGGCTCGAGGAAGGGCACATAATTAACGAACAGAAGTACTATTTGCATCTAAGCCCGTGATCTAAACCCTCCCTCTTTCTAACACAAAGTACCTCTCCCAAGGTAGTTGCACAAGTTCCTTTTGGTGCTACTGCAGCATTAACTATCCGACTAAAGGGAGGGGCACCTGTCAAACCATGGTAGAAGACTCTCCACTAGTAAAATTTAATTAAGACTTTTCTTCTAAGGTCTATATTATTGTATCACATACCCTTCTTTTCTTTCCTTGGGAATGACATTTCATTGATAAGAAAATTAATTCTGAAAGCTGAAAGGTCTTCGAAGGATCACAACAAAGAAAAGTGACCAGGACAGGGAGTTTTCTGTGAGATCATGTCTCCTAGAAATGTCAGAAGCTACATGCATAAAGTCTCACCAATGTGACTGACTAAACATGAGTTGAACAAGGAGGACACTGATAGACATGCTAATGTGGACAAGGAAAGCTCACATGGCTTCAACCCTGTACAAGGAACTAGAGGCAACTAAGGAATGTTGAGAGCGGGAGAAATAGTTTTTCCCAACAAAGAGCACACAAATTACTTATACCATACCAAACTTTGATCAGTCCTGAAAACATACATACAAGTAACAATAGATAGATTGAGCAGTTTATAAATAAGAATACAAACACAATGATACACACACACACACACACACACACATATATACACACACACGTAGCAACAAAAATGGAAAAAGCGGCCATTAATTGGAAAGAGAGCATGGACTGGCACACAGGATGGTTTGGAGGGAGGAAAGGGAAGAGAGAAATGATGCAATGGTTTGGAGACAGGAAAGGGAAGGGAGAAATGATGCAATTGCATTATAATCTTAAATATATAAAAAATTTAAGAATGATCAAGCAAACTCCCAATTTAAAAATATAATGTATATGCTAGTAAATGAAATATGTTATTCTAATATGAGATAATTCGACAAAGAGCCAAAGCTGGAACATACAATTTAAAACTATATCCTAGGTTGTTTTTACTTTCTTAATCATTTGAGTACCTCTTTACTGAGCACGAGCTATACACTATGACCTGGCCTTGGCATTTTGTTCATTTCCAGGGCTAGGGATGGAACTCAGGTCTGTGGGCATGTTAGGCAAGCACTCTACTATGTAGGTACACCCTGGCCCTACGGAGTAATTCTCATAGATCATTCATCTTCATCACAACCTGTCACTATTTCACATGTGAAGAAAACAAAGACACAAGAGAATGAAATAGCTTCTGGAAGGTAGTAAATATGGGGACTCTAATGAATATAAGTAGAATGGCATGTTGTAGATTTTCCAGTTCTCTATACCAGTGGATCCAAATACACAACATGCTGGATTTGTTATTGGTTTGTTCATGGTTTGCAGCAAGTGCAGTTCATGGGCCCTATGTGCTCAGCTATCTGTCACAGACAGTCTCAGAGTATATCATAAAGAAAAGACATTGTTAAGCCTCTAAAGAAAGACTGCACTAATTTCGCTAAGCCACCATGAACACTTGAGACTGAAATGCAAATACAGTAAAGTCTATAAAAACCTAACTGTCCCAGAAGCAGCAATCTCCCTGAAGGATATTTACAGAGCTCTCACATGCTAGCAAGATTTCTATAGATGCTGTTGTGTAGTGAGGAGGTCTGGGAACAGACAGGACCACAGACAAAAGAGAAAAAGGTGATTTTTGTGGGTCCTATAAATTTGAATGTGGCCTCTAATTCAAGTGTGATTTATTCTTCAAAGATGCACCTTAAATTTCAAATCTGCCCATAAAGCTGTTCTAATAAAACACTAGAAATGATTTCCAACTTGCTAGAAAGTGTGACAATGCTCCTGGCCCAAATCACAGTGAAACGCATTAGAAGCAGAACAATGACATGGAATGCAGTGCATTATGCGTTCCTATAAATTTATAGTTTACTAATTAATTCAGTATGAAATTAGTTTTGTGCTTTATACTAGTAGTTTTGTTTTTGTTTGGTTTTTCTCTATGAAATTCTCATATCTGTGTGACATAAGCATAGGCTATAATACCTGCATGATGTTGAAATCATGTGGGCAATGCAGTCTCAGCTACATGGAGTTTCAGACCAGCCTTGGCAATTTAGTAAGACCCTGTCTCCACAAACCAAGAAACAAAAATATGGCATCTATGATGAACTCAGAAAACAAAACAAAACAACAACAAAAAGCACTAGACACCCAAACCCCAGACCATTCACTCAGCAAATGAGTGAATGAACTGAACATGTTCCTCAAAAGAAGATACACAGAAAGCCAATAAATATTTGAAAAAATCTTCAACAACCTTAGCATGAGGGAAATGCCAATTAAACCTGCCTTGAGATTCTCTTACTCCAGTCGAAACTGAGAAAGCGGCAAACGCTGGTGAGGATATGGGAGAGAGGAATCCATATTCACTGCTAACAGGAACACACACGTATGCAGCTACTATAGAACTGAGTGTGGAGGGCCCTCAAAAAAGCTGAAAACTACCATCTGATCTCTGAGCTATACCACTCTTGGGTGTCTGCCCAAAAGGAATTGACAATGGCATCCCACAGAGTTACCAGAATGTCCATACCTAATGCTGCACTACTCACAATAGCTAAGCCACAGATCCAGTCTAGATGCTTACCAAAGATGAACAGATGACATACATAAACAATGGAATCTTATTCTGTCATTTAGCAAACCGAAACCATGTCAGCTGTAGAGAAAGGATGACTGGAAGATAATCATGTGGAACAAAAGAAGCCACATTCAAAAAAGCAAATATAACTTTTCCTTTCACATGTGGAATGTGGATTTCACTATAGGCGGAAGAAGGAAGAGGTCTGGACAGAGCGGAAGATGAGACAAGCCAGGATAGTGGAAAAAGAAAGAGCATATCACATGTTTTCTCTTATATGCAGAATCTAGGTGTGTGTGCACAGAAAGAAAGAAGAGAGGACTATTTGCAGGGTAGGTGGAAGGGACCAGCTAGAGAGGAGAAGAGGAAGGAGGGAGGGTAGTGAGGGTGGTGAATAGGAGCAAGACACAAAGATATACATACATGAATACCAAGAAAATTATTTTGCATGCTAACTAAAAGAACAGAAAAGATAAAGTTGAGGGATAAAGAAAAGAAAACATCTTAATTCCTTAGTTTCTAAGCTATTGAGTAGGCTCACGATTCAGACTCTGTGGCACAGGCCTTCTAACCAGGCCTGTAATAAATCAACTAGCAGACCAAGTTTAATGACAGTACGATCCTGCAGCCAACTATTTATTCAACACTATGCAATCTAGGAGATACCACCTTAGGTGTGCTATACGAATGGAGCAGTTTCTTTCCTTGACAAAGTCATGAGCCTGGTGAGGAGACATATTTGTGGACAGCTATTAATTGAGTATTAATGGGTATAACGGCAAAGA